>JAEQML010065075.1:0-21368 GCA_016904865.1 Pissodes strobi | reverse complement strand
TAATCAAAATTAGTGCGATAATACTCATAAAAGATAATTAACTATAAAACAGCGCACTGAATAACTTGTCATAAGATCGGCCGGTGCGGGCGGTTTTCGACACTCAATACAGTCACGAAACACGTGGGAATCGCGAACAGCAAGATCAATAATTGCACTGCAATATACAGATTTATTTACGATGGTTGCTATGGCAACGGGCGAAGCAGACATGCTAGATACGTGAGCTATTTATAGAACGGAAGCAGCCCGACAATGCGACTCCGACAGGTTCTTCCATCAATCAATCAATATAATCTTTATTCAAAATTGAACATGTTTTTATGCTTAATGACTAATCTTTATATAGTATAAGATAGATGTCTTCGTTTCACGAATTCGCTTCGCACTTTTCACTTGCGCGAATGCACTCGCGTACCAAACATCTGCGTCTTATGGGCTGATGTCGGCCCTTCTATTGATTAGTCAAATCAGCGGTCAAGTTATATACAGGTATATGGGTATATTCCTTTCAACTGAGTTGAATTTTACGTTGCCTATAAGGTTGTATTGCTCAGATTTAGTTATTTGCTGTGGGTCAAGCTTAGTTAGTTACGCAGGAAAAAGTGTTGCAAAAAAAACCTGCTTCAAAGTTTACTCAAGAAATTTACAAACGTTTATTTGTGCTGGTTGTTATGTTGCGTTTGTATGTCTACTCAGTCTTTGTTCGTATTCATGTGTTATGTATGTTTGTTATTTCATACTTAATGTTAATGATGCTTTTGCTTGCATTTATGGCGGTCGTAATTCTTGATAGAATAGGTCTGTGTGTCTGTATAATGGTCCATGTTTAAGTCGCTGAAGTTGGTTGTATCGTATGTTTGCTATACCTGCGGTCAGTTCTGACCCCCTGATACCATATTCATAAAACTTGCATGCAAGTTTGTTAATATGCTGGTCGATATATTCTATATTCGCCATGTTGTGGAGTTCTGCAACACGCACTCTGTCCCATAGTGTCAGGGAGAAAGCCGCCCGCAGGTATCTGTTTTGTATTGTTTGTATGTGCTTTAGGTGAGTCTTTGCTACCGAGCACTAGACAGGCGCCCCGTAGAGAAGAGTCGGTCTGATGATTGTCTTGTAAATCGTGAGTTTGTTAGTCGGGCTCCTTACATTGTAAGATCTGGTCCGAATGAGTGGATTTAGAGTCTTTTGCGTTGCGATGTTTTTAGCCCTTATAGCCGCGACGTGCTTGGAGAAGAGGAGTTTGCGGTCAAAGACTATCCCTAGGTATTTGACTGGGTCTTTCGGCGTGATCGCCGTGTTGCCAACTACTATTGGCGCTAAATCAACATTACGTTTGCGTGTCAAAATACCTAGCTCTGTCTTTGCCGCATTTAAGGAAATTTTCCAGTCCCTATAATAGGGAGCTAGAAGGTTAAGATGTTGAGTGAGATTTTGTTTTGCAACCTGTACGTCTGACGATTGTGAATAGATCACAGTGTCATCAGCGTACAGGGCAAAGGAAGTTGAGGGGTGTGATGGAAAGTCAGCTATAAAATGACTGAATATTTGCGGCGATAATACTGTTCCTTGGGGCACGCCGGCCTTGATGCGCCTTGGCCCTGATGTGCTATTGTGGACACGAACCGAGAATGAGCGATTCGCAAGGTACGACGCAATGAGGGATGCTATATGTAGTGGCATTCCATGAGTAGCAAACAGCTTGTATATAAGCCCATTGTGCCATACCTTGTCGAATGCTTTCTCTATATCGAGAAGTAACAATGCCGTTGCCTTGCTTTCATTGAAGCCATTGAACGTGTCTTGCGCGACTTTCGCCGCGAGCATAGTGGTGCTGTGGCCGCGGCGAAAGCCGAACTGTTCATGGGGCAAAATCCTCAGATTTTCAACGACATTATTCATTCTCGACATTACGAGCTTCTCAGTTACTTTGCCCAATGTGTCGAGCAAGGAAATTGGGCGATATGAGGCTGTGAGCCTCGCATCTTTGCCCGGTTTAGGAAACAGTATTATCACCGCTTTCTTCCAGGGTTGCGGAAAGTGTTGGAGGCGTAAAATAGCATTTATAATGTGCATAAAGTGGATGACGGCTTTATTCGGCATATTCTTGAGAAGAATATACGGAATGCCGTCGGGACCAGGGACCGGGTAGGCGGGCAAGAACTCTCTTGATGTCCAGTGGAGTTATTAAGAGTGTACTTAGCACTTCCGGGGCGATAGGATACTTTGTGGAGATGAAGTTCTCCACTGCAGCATCTACAGTGTCGTGAAATGGAATCGTGTTTGGTGTCTCGCTTAAGATGCCCTCCAGGTAGTCAGCGAACGCCTCCGCTTTCCCGACGTTATCCGTTATTACATCACCTTGATGCAGAATTCCAGGAAAATCGGCGGGGCCTCCGCGAACGCGCCTGGCGAGCTTCCATAGCGAGCCATCATGACGGTTTATGGAATTGACATATTCCATCCATTTCTCATTCCTGTAGGCTGCAATGAGTGCCTTTATCTCCCCGGTCATTGCTATAAATTGTTCTCGGTCTATGGCGACCCTTGCTCGTTGCCACCTACGTCGAATACGGTTACGGAATGTGATGAGAGTTGTTATGTGATTTGGAAGTGTGTCAGTAAACGGACGTTTAATGACAGTAGGACAAATTGCGTCTCTGACGCGCTGGATGCTGGATGTTTGTGACTAGAGCTTGCACCTCGCTCTCAAGTTCTGGGATAGAGTCTATTTGTCTTGGAATAACTGTTGCTTGGCTAAGCCTCACTCGGAACTCCCTCCAATCAAGATTCCTATAGGACAGGATGGTTTCCTGCGCTACTTGAAGCCTAGAGCGTAGGCTAATCTTGATTGGGAGATGGTCCGAGTTGAGCTCAATCAGCTCTAGGAGCTCTGAAGCGTTAGTTATTCCTCGAGTAATAGCAATATCCAGGAACGATGGATTGAATCGGTTACCAGGATAGTGTGTGGGAATGGGAGTTTGATGATAGACTAAGTTAATGTTTTGTTCTACTAACCTATGTAGCAAGCGTCCACTCCTGTTGGTAAAGCCACGCCAATTTGCGTGCCTTGCGTTGATATCCCCCAACAGGAGCGTCTTCCTGCCAGCAGGCAGCAGAGCAAGAACATCTTCTTCCTGGAGGCGGAGACCCGGAGGTGAATATGCTCCGATTATCCGCAGGCCACCGTCAAGCTCGAGAGCTACGTGCTCAATGACGGTCCTCAGGCCTAGGACCTGCTTATAACGGACTGACCTGCGAATCAGACAGGCCACACCTCCTCCGCGTCGATCGGGCCTATCAAATCGCAGGACTTGTCTATCGTAAAATTTCAACTTGAAACTAGCATCAATGTTAGTTTCAAGTAAAAATATTATATGAAAGTTGGGATTATTATAAATGAAATTTTTAAATTCTCCGAGTTTGGAGCGAATGCCATTACAATTCCAACAAAGAACGTTAATGGACATTGTGTAAACTATATGTTATAGCCATTGAAGTCCTCAGTAAAGAACCTCATTGAGGACTGTAAGACTTCAAATTTGTTCCCTTGGCAGGACTCTAATAAGTTTGCATAATCATTTAACGCTCGCAACAATTCATTGAAATTAACGAGGCTGTTTATACGGTTTACGGCACTTTGCAAATTATTCATGTTATTTATAATGTGATTTGTATCTAATGTTTGAGGCTTCATTTGAGGATTAATATTTACGTTTTTATTAGCATTGACTTGACCCTGATTAAGACTAACCTGTGTATTTTTAGGCGCGCTTTGTTGGGTCTGTCCTCTTTTCCGGAGGGCGGGAAATTGCTGCTGGAATTGCCTTGCAGCTTCTTCTGTCGTATCGGCTTCTTTGTTCCCTTGCCACGCAGGGTTGCTAGGGGGAGGTGCAGGCCTGTATTCCTGCTTTGCCTGGGGGTTGGCAGGCTGTGTTTGTTGTATCTTAAAAATATACACAGGACATAATACGCTTATGGCCCTGTGTTCGCCGTAGCAGTTTGCACACTTCACAATGCTGCTAGTGCACCCAGTGATTTGATGTGGACCTGCACACTTAGAGCAGGCCCATTTCCTTTGACAGTACGTCATTGAGTGCCCGTGCCCTTGGCATCTCTTGCACTGCATGACTGTTTTCGTAGCTCGGCGATTTTCCCATGAAATGCGCACATGGGAAAGTAGCCTACAATCCTGGTTTAGTTTGCGTAAAGTAATTGTAGCATCTAGCACTACTAGATACAGTGGAACACGAGTCTTTTTCATCTCGTACGCTGCTTTGACTGTAAGGCCGTGTTCTTCGGCGAGTAAGTTGCGAATTTCTTCCGTCTTGAAGCCATCGTCTAGCCCTCTTAATACAAACGCATGAGTTTTCTGATTGGCTTCCGCATAGGAGTGAAATTCGATGCTTTCACGTTCGAATAATCGTTTTAAGTTTGCCCAATCCTTATTCTGCGTGCAGTAGATGATCACCGAATTTCTAGTGTACTTTAAGTTGTAATCTACTACATGCATATCGTGTAAGGTCTGTCCTGCTTGGTCTCTTCTACTGTATCCTTAAAGGGAACACCAACTTTAGTTATACCACTCAAACAATATGCTACTACAAACATTAAATTATTATATCACTTATTTGCTTGATATGCTTTTATAATATGAATATGTACATACCTGTGGGACTGTTGCATTTACCGGTGTTTTAGTTTTATCTTTCTTTGGTGCTTTTTCAGGTTCAGTCCCTTTGGATCCAGTTTCTTTAGGTTTAACTTCTGGAATTTGGTCCTGCTTGGTCTCTTCTACTGTATCCTTAAAGGGAACACCAAACGTTCTGTAATGCGAACTGCTACTTTTACATTTAATGCAGTGCTGCCCTGAAGCATTAACTTTAATATTAAATATCGAAAAACGTAGGTTGATAAATTTAATAAAGATGTTGAATTTTTAATTAGTTGATGAACTAACCCAAACTTACTTGTTTTAAGGGCAGAGCAGCTAATAATTATTTCTTGTTTATATCCATCCATATTTGTCATGCAATTATTATGTTTCATGTAGGATTGTACATTTTATATTTAATATAGCATAGCATATAAATTCAAAATATTTTTAAAAATATGTAATTAAGGTATCCCCTAAATTAGGAAAAATAAAATGCAGTTATTATGGGAGAAAACATATATTACCGGGTATTATTTATTTCTGAAAAACCTCCCAATGTCACCAAAACAAAAACAAAGCAAGCATCTGGACATTTCAAAATAACACTAAGAATACTACGGCAAAAGTTAAAAAATATATTCATTAGTCTTCATTGTCTGAAGAATCAAACTCATCAGATATTCTCACTGGAAGAATGTTAGAAGCATCAATGTATTTTACTTTTTCCTATGCCTCACTTATCAGGTTGTCTGTGTGTCTGACATAGTTTTTCCATTTTTGAGGCGTGACCTAAAATTGTTTTTAAATTATAATTTACCTAAAATAGTTTTTTAATAATGTCTCATCTAATACTACAGGCTTTAACGAATAAGGATTATTCTTATTTTTCATGTATTCTCTTTAAAAAAAACTAGTCTTTTATGGGCGATGGATGGCTGTTCCATAAGTGTTCCATAAAATTATTTTTTCGAATAAGTGCGATACATCATTGGTTTTGGGACATTAGAAGTCCGTAATAAAAAATCCAGGGCCGTATTTAAAAAAACAAAGTTGATTATGGCAGCTCAAAGACGAAACGTCGGTTTGAAAATCTGACAACACCATCTTGTAGAACAGAAAAAGTGGCAAGGAGAATGTGAAATTTATTTTGTTATATCTATTCAAATAGAGTCATAAAAACATAAAAATTAAATCGCGAGTATTCGGTTTTTTCTAAATATCTTCGGAAGTATTCGGAATTTTTTAACTTTTAAGGTGGCATTATGATCAGCATCAAATTGCGCAACTTTGCCTCCATTTAACCGACCTCGTATCTCTTCTAGTTTCCGAGATCCCAATGATGAGGCTCGAATTTGGGACACCCTGTACTTCATGAAGTCTTTCTAGGGAATTAGAAATGTATTGTGTTAAGTTTATTAGGTTTGTGCTTGTGGAATGTTTTGGCACAAAGCCATGTTGTAGAGGTGTAATTTGTCCACTTACATCTGAAAAAATAAAGTTATATAGAACTGACTCGAAGAGTTTAGAGAAGTTCGATAGGATGCTGATTGCCCTATAATTTGCGATATCATTCCTGTCATCTTTTTTGTGGATTGGTATTATTTTGCACTGTTTCCAAATAAAATGAAAAGTACCTGTATTTATGCATAAGTTAAAGATATAAGTTAGTATAGGTGCAAATACATATTTAGAGTCTTTTACTAGGTAAGCTGGTATGTTATCTAGCCCCATTGTTTTCTTGTTTTTTAATTTCTTTATAATAGACATTACCTGCTTTTCTGAGATATTTATATTGGCATTGTTGTAACGGCAATTAGAACCCAGTGGGTCCATTGCAGTTTGATTATCCAAGTAAACACTCTTAAAGTATTGTGCGAATGTTTCTGCTACTTCTGGTTCAGGCACCTGTGCTCCCCTATAATTCATATTTCCTGGAATTCTAGAGTTTTTTCTCTTGTTATTAATATATCTGAAAAATTGTGACGGGTCTTGTGTTATGTTGTTTTCCAAATTTTTAATATAGACATTTTTGGCATTTTTTATTTTAGTTTTTAAGGTATCTCTAATTGATAGATAATCTGACTGACATTGAATAATACCTGTTTTTCTAAAGAGTTTGCGATTCCTAGTTTTGGCTTTTATTTGTATGATTATTTCCTTTGTGAACCAAGGGGGATACTTATTAACCCTAATGCATGTCTTTGGTACACACATATCAAAGACTGCGTATATCTTTTGATAAAATTGTTCTAATGCCTGGTTAGGATCCCTGCAGGTCCAAAGTATTCTCCAATCTGTTCTTGAAAATAGACCGTACATAAGTGGGAAATTTGCTTTTTTAAAGTTGTATTGTTGTGAGCCTCCTAACCTTGATGTGCACCTGTCCAAGGCCATGCTAAAGCAACACTCCAAGGGTGGATGATGTTCATCAACTGTCGTCAAAGGTTCATTAGATAGTGAGATTTTACAATTAATGTTAGTAAGTATGACATCCAATGTATTCCCATTGCTATTTTTTACTTGATTCTGTAGTATAACGTACACGGGTCTGTTCAACATAGTTGAATCAGATAAGTAAAATTGTGCTTTGTCTTTGCTTTGCCAATGATCATGAAAATAGATTGAAAAGAAAATCAATACCTACGTTGTGTTATTATTATATCTTGCACAATTTTTAATGATTCGGATTGCGCTTCGACTAAACACAATTAGGGAAATTTGAGGGAAAGGTGCGTCATGTAAATTAAACCACAGATTCCTAATACGCCTAATTTATTAAAGAAAAGCGTGCCATACTCCGCCTGGAATTCACGAGGGAAAAGAGCATGGCAGAGAAAACCTCGATCCCAATTCCTAAACCGAGTTATGCTGTACAACCTTTATCAGTATAACAATTAATTAAATTACTGTCTCACGCACCGCAATTTGTCGTTCCACACTTGTGACAATACTACAATACATTCAAAACTGAAGAGTTTGGTATTAGTTAGCCAGACGTCGCCAGAAGGTACTGAGGTCCCATACGGGAGGCTACTCAGCTATAGTTGCAAATTGAGCTAATATCTCTAGTAAGACCTGCAGGCCGATTAATATATATTTCCTTCGTCATCGCTTAGCGATTGATTACATTATTTGTGATTGAATAGTATTCCTTTACTGTTGCTTATTAGTTATAGTCATTTCGATATAATACATTTCAATTTCGATATATGGTTTCATTCTGTGTAATTGTGCACAAGCTACAGATCCTTTATCATTTCGGGTGCTTATAAGCAATTGGCATCAAGTCAAAATCAAGGTTACAAATTAATGTTAATTTAAATTTCACATAGGTTTCATACAAAAGCAAATCATTAAAAATATAGCATTTGTTAAAAGAACGACTTAGGGTGCTTTGCTCGCAAGCTCACGATTTATAGCTAGGATATTCGCTCAGTCAGGGGAGGAAAATGTTGCTTACATTACAATCACAGTCATACGAAAACTAAAATTCCAGCACGAAGAGACAGGAAACAATACACAGTGTTATCCACAGCATAAAACGATTTCATTAAATATATACACTTGTTATACCATCAAATATAAATTATCCATGAGAATCAAATATAAATTATCAATGAGAATAAATGAAATATTTGTGCAAATTAGGTCCATAACAATATCAAAATATATACACACGCTATATGGTATATGAATTATCAATGAAAATAGGAGAAATATTTATGCAAATTATGTTAATAATAATATCAAAATATATACACACAATGGCATAAATCGAATATGAATTATCAATGAAAATAGAAGAAATATTTATGCAAATTATGTTAATGTCAATATGAAAAGGTATACATATGTTAGACCATCAAATATTAATTATCAATGAGTATAAAATATATAATGGTACAAATTATAATAATAACAATATTATAAGTTTCATTTTATCGACTTGTAATGACATAATATTGCAACACAGAAGCAAAACAATTCACCAAAACAAACCGTACAATCCGATGACTTCTGACTCTCTATTTTTCAGTTCTCGAGCAATACCCTTCGGATATCCTCCAAAAAACCTCGCAAAAACTCGACTTCCATTTATGACTTGATTTATCTTTTACATGTATAAAGGGTGTCTCAAAATATATACATATATAGGGTGTCTCAAAAATTAATGTATCAGGTCTAATGAAATAGTATTTTAAGGAGATGGGTTATCTCAATTCATTTGATACAAACCTGTTATATGCTGAAACTGTAAGAAAAGATTTGTTAGATTATTATTAATGTGACCATAATCGGGCATGTTTAGATCACCCAAAATCACACATTGTTTATTAAAGTTATAATTAAGTACATCCTGTTCAAAAAATTGAAATAATTGTTCAAATACAGAAAATGTTTCACCTGGTGGAAGGTAAAACAAGCAAACGAGCATGGTTTTGCCATTAAGAGTGATTTCGCAACACAGTACCTGTGAAATATGTTGGATTATTTCAGTTCTCCCAACTGGTGTGAGAAAGAGTGTGTTTACTATATTGGTCTGACTACTTTTTAAATTTTCTTTTGGAATGTCTATCTTATCAGCCATTTCTCTACCTACATTTATGAAATACCTATTACAATAATCAACCATCTCTTTGCCATTCAAAAATTCTTCTCCACTATCCTTCTTTATGGTAATTTTCGAGTCAAAATTACTGCCAGCATTTGTTGCTTCAGCTACAAGTTTATATAAATGTTTTATATCATTTTTATTTCCATTGCTTTTGTCTGAATAATATTTGGCCTTGGTGTTTGAAATGATTTTATTCAACATATTTCTGTATCTTTTATAGGCATTCTTTAACTCAACATTATCCTTATTTTTTAAAAATCTTTTCTTTAGTTTATCTCTTTGTTTAATCGAGTTTATTATGGCAATCGTTATCCAGGGTTTTAATTTACGTTGTGTTGTTTTAAATGTAGTTAAAGTTTTACAACTATTACATATATTTGTGACCACTGTGATAAATGCACTATATGCCTCTCGGGCATGTTTGTCTTGTAATTTCGGACCAGTTTTCTTGTTTAAGAAGATTGCTACATTTTTGATCGTCGAATTTGGATTTAGTAATTATGTTTTCGTCAATATTTTGTATGGTATATCTTTTTTTTTAGTTGATGGTGACAAATATATTGGATAGTGATCAGCTATGTTTGTATTTATGATAGCAAATGTATAATCTAGATTTTTAGGTTGGATACTTTTACGAAGAAAAATATGATCAATACTTTCGGTTACTCTCGTATAATTATTGATACATGAAATAATCCCTGAGACAGAGCATTGATACATAATCATTATTTTCATTTACATCAGCTCTTAAAATATCAATATATCTTCTAGGAAAATATCAATATTCTCTTCTTTTTTTTGTCCACTCAAGTAACTCTATGTCCCATGTGAAATCTTTTTTATTTGTAGCTGGAGATCTGTAACAAGTAAAAATATTTATCGTTTTTCCATTTCGAGAAAAGACCACTTTACTTATTTTTACATTTGTTAATGCTCAATATCGAAAGATAATTTATTATTTATAAATATATCGTTTTGGTTTAGGCAACTATTATTAAATATTGTTGTGAACCCAGGTATTGAGAAATTATTTGCATTTGCAACAAATCTTGTTTCTCCTAGAATAATAACGTCCACATTATGCATTTGTGTAGCTTCCAAAAAATACCAAAAACTCATTAAAATGTTTAGAAACAGTCAAAGTCAATTATGCTTTATTGTGAGTAAGATAAATCTTGTTAACAAAGCTCTTCAATTGCATGCAAGTATACAAAAAAAGTCTCTACAAAGCAGAGTCAATGTCTAAAACCACAATAAACATTATTTTCCAAATAAAAATAAAATACAATAGAACACAATACAATAGAATACAATAAAATAAGATAAGTTAAGAGCAGTCTAAAACACAGTAAACAATCAAAATTAAAATATCTAGACAAAATAATACAAATACAGAGCAAGGTCCCTCAAAAATACACATAGATTAAAAGCGGTCATTAAAGTATTCACCCAAATCGTAATAAGCCCTCTCCACCAATAACTTCTTTACAGACCGCCTGAATAAGGAAAGCGCAGGGCAAACCTTTAAAGTATCAGGAAGGTGATTATATATTTTACGGCTTTCATATACAATTGAATTTTTCACCAGGGCCGAAGTAGGTATAGGCAAGTGAAGGTCTTGTGTTTGCCTAGTAGCATAAGAGTGACTAGGCCCGGGCAGGTTATCCCTACGCTTATACATCATACAAGCCGTCTCCAGAACAAACAATGATGACAACGTTAAAATTTTTTTGGATTTGAATAAGGGCCTACATGATTCCCTACCGTTTACTTGATAGATGTATCGCACTGCCCTTTTCTGTAAAACAAACAATGAGTGCAGCAAACGATTGTATGTATTCCCCCAAAACACAATTCCATACCTTAAATGCGACTCCACTAGAGAATGGCACACCTTCCTAGCCAGAGAAACACCAATCTCTCTCGATACCACACGCACAGCATAGCATCCAGAAGCCACCCTCTTTGTCAGCCCCATAATATGCGAATCAAATCTTAAATGGTTATCGAGAAGAATGCCTAAGAATTTAGTATTTGTTTTCAAAACAAGTGGAACATCCCCAAGCAACAAGCCACCCACGTTACACCTAAAACCCAAGATATTGGTTTTATCAACATTGAGAGTCAACAAGTTAGCATCAAACCACTGTACAATCTTTGGGAGATCAGTTGAAATTCTATCCCTCAATGCGATAGGGCTAGGATTATGCCAGAGTATGGTAGTATCATCGGGAAAAAGCGTAAATTGTCCCTCAATGTCCAGAAAAGCAAGGTCATTAATGTACAACAAAAAAAGCAGTGGACCCAGAACTGAACCCTGGGGAACCCCACAACTGATCGCACCTGCGTCAGATGTTTTTGAGCCGATGATGACCCTCTGCACTCGCCCATCCAGGTAAGACCGAAACCACTCCAGTACGTTTCCTCTGAATCCATATGTATCAAGCTTCTGCAGCAGAATTCTGTGACTCACACAATCAAATGCTTTTGATAAGTCGCAAAACACTGCTGCAATAGCCTCTCCGCTGTTGAAACCAAAATACACCTCCTCCAAGAATTGAAACACCGCATCATCAGTACACCTACCGGATTGAAAGCCAAATTGGTTAGGGTGTAAAATTTGATGTTGTTTGAGAAACATCACAATCCGCTCCTTAACAAGTTTTTCGAGGATTTTTGAAAGGGTTGACAATATCGAAATCGGCCGAAAATTGCAGGGATCACCAAAGTCACCACCCTTATAAAGGGGAACAACCATAGCCTGCCTAAGACACAAAGGAAACCCACCAGCAACCCAGGATTGATTAATAGCATCAGAGAGAGCATTCAAAGCAGGAGTAGGAAGAGATAGAAAGATTTTTGCTGTGATGCCATCTTCACCACACGAGCTCTTATTTTTAATTGATTTCATGGCTCGTGTAATCTCCGTCGGGTGCGTTGGCTGAAAGAAAAATGATGAGCCGATCTGAAACCGAGCCATGTAGGCCATTGGATCAGCAGTTGGATTCAACTTCGACGTGAGTGCACCCGCCACAGAACAGTAGTAGTTATTCAAGATATCCGGGGACATTTCCGGAACATTGAAACGCGACCTCTCATCAACACCTCTCATCTCATTCACAACCTTCCAACTTTCCCTCTGCGAATTGCCAGATGCAGCTATGCGGGTAGCATAATAACGCTCCTTTGCAAGCCTTATTAACTTTCTATATATGAATCTATACTGTTGAAAATAACTCAAAAAAATATCATTATTCGTAAATTTTCGAATTGTATGTAAGCACCGCAAATTTCTTGAAGAAACTCTCAAGCCTTTAGTGATCCAAGGCTTTCTACTCTTTTTTTTTAATTTTCTGAACAGGAAAAGCTCTATTAAATGACCCACGCAAAAGAATATGGAACTGCTCAAGAGGATCGCTACATTCAAATATACCACTCCAATCAACAGCCATACAAAATTGCCCAAATTTACTGTAGTTTGCTCTACTAAATAATCTACCATATCTGTATTGACACTTTTTGGATTTAGTGGGAAAAGCAACTTTACTTAATATAGCCTCGTGGTCTGACAGACCTGACTCAACAACTAAACAATCCACATTAGGGGAATTCATGGATGAACAAAAGTAATCAATGGTGGTGGATGAGAATTGCGAAACACGAGTGGGTGCATTGACGTACATAAAGAGACTAAATGAATCTAAGAGGTTACACAAGTCAAGCGTATGAATTGAGTCTGTATCATCATAGTTTATGTTAAAATCGCCCAGTAAGATAATATTAGATTTATGTGGCAGCAAAGAAAGAATCCGCTCCAGTCTGGACAAGAAATCATTGGTATTTGAGGCAGGGCTTCTATAAATACAAATTATATATAGTTTTTTAGCACTGGAATAAATCATGGAAAACTCAAAAACTTGCTCTACAGCTAAGTCATTATATATATTTATGTCTTGAAAATAATTGTCATCTAAAAAAGGTTTTTTTGCCATTATCATGGTACCACCATGCTGAATGGTGGATCTGCAAAATTTTGACAAAATGATGTAATTATCAGCTACAAAACATAATTCATCGCATTTTAACCAATGTTCACATAAACAAACTATATCCGGGTAGCTTTTGCTTCTAAAAATTAAAAAAGTTCATCTGTTTTATTTATTATTGATTGAATGTTTAGATATAAAATTGATAATGACTGATTCACGTTCCGTTGGAAAGGAGCAGCGGCTGATGAAAATTTTTGTGCATCTCGCTATGTCCAGAAACAGAAACGTCGTAGACATCTTCGCTGTCACACTGAGATATTATTTCAGTTATTAACCTACTTACAATGAAACGTTTTGTGACCCTAGAATTATTTATGTTTGTCTCTAACAAAAACACATTACTACTCCTTTGAAAAACTTTTCGGAGTTCACAATTAAAATTAAAAATATTGTTTTCTATTTGGTCATTAAATTTACCAAAGGGGACTGAAATTAATGCAACGTTAGTATTTCCACAATCACTTACTTTTTTGTAAATATCGGTAAGAGATGGAGTGAAACCATTTTTAAAGTCATTCAAACCGCCTACAACCACAACCAAATCACTCACAGTCATACTTTTTGTTAAGTTAGCAATATCGTCGACTATCTTGACAAAAGACGCGCCGGGTTTAATGATTGTTTGAATCCTAACTGTATTATGAAGTTGTTGCGTAAAAATTTTGTCAAGATTTCGACCCTGCTGGCCACAAAGAATTAGCAAGTTTCTCAGTCCTGAGATTCTATTTACAACACTGTTAAGGGAACGTTCCAAAGGGCTTGATGTCCGCGAATTACTCGGTGTACCTGAGAAGTTTCTTTTTGCTAGGTCTTCCGATAACGTAGACATCCCGCTGCCAAGCTTACTGAGCTTTTGGCCGTACCAATCGTTTTGGGCCTCCAAGGTTTTTATAGATGTCAACATTTCACGTCTGTTTTCATTCAATTCCGCAATTTCACTTTTCATCTTACTCCGACTATCCTCGTAGTCTGCAACTTTGTTTTCCAATTCGATCTTTGTTTTTAATAAGTTTGACAGTTGTTTATTTAAACCAGCAATTAATTCTCGTTGTTCTTTTATTTTCTTTTCAAATTTCTCCTCAGCCTCTATAACATCATCCTTAAAACTCTGTGATTTCCTTCGCTCCCCTTTAAAAAATCTTACTCTGTCTTTCAACTCCCTTCTTACATTCGCCAATTCCCTTTCTAATTCGTCAGTTTTATCTAGATGTTCAGTTTTTAATTTCGAGATAATGTCGTCCTTCTCCTGAGATTCTGTTCTACATTCTTCTAAGGTTTCTGACAGTTTTTTAAATAAGGGTAGATCCCTTATGTGCAGCTTACAATCCGAACAGTAATACAAAATCGTCCTTTGTGCCAGTGCAACAGCATGAGATTCAGTTGTTGTTATGCCCGCACACAACTTACAAAACACCCCCTTGCAGGCATCACAAGGAGAACTTCATCATCCTTTGGTCTAGGCTTGAAAATGCACTGCCTATTGCACTTTGAGCAAATTAGCGACGTCATTATATAGGTAATTTATAAAGTTGTAGACTATTATCCTATACTTAATTAGAAGAATGCATTTCAGAGATGGGTTCTATTAAAGATCAATGACCGCGCAAATCAACAAATATTGACACCATCGGATACACACAAAAAAGGCGATTCCCAAAAATTATAAACAACCTCGGCGATAAACGAAGGAATTTGTTCAGGTGATAAGAAAACAATGGCTTAAGTTTTTTTGGTCAAGGCATACTCGTCTCGTTAAACCAGTGATTTTCTAAGTTTTAAAAAGATTGTTGCACATATGTAATTAAATGTATACTTCATAAGAAACACCACTTTTTTTACAACAGAACAACACTAAACACATTAATACTTGCATACTATTAATACTACTAAAACACGCTTAAACGTGCGTATGAATACTGAATACTTATATTATTATGCACAACCCGCAGGAGAGAAATATTAGTACTAAAAAAATTCTTTTGACTAGTAACAAAACAATAATACTCACAGGAGACGTCATGTTGTCAACTGCAACTTCTCGATCCAAGCTTTCCAAAACATCAATCAAATTTTCAGCCGTAACAAATTCAATATAAATACCCAAAACTGAACAACAAAAATTTAAAAAGATTCAAATACTGAAACCAGCCTAAACTTTCCCCAGTGTTCTTTAATATAGTTTCCACATGTGCGGACTTTTTCACCATCAGCGGATTTTCGACAAAAAACCCTTATCATTTCGGCACCAAATAAAAGTATAGCCTCTTCGCTTTAGATCACGAGCTCGATTAAATAGTGCACGAGTTTCCTTGGACATGTCTTCATTGATGTAGATATTTCTGTCCCTACCAGTTAAACCAATTTGAGATGGTTTTTTCTCTTTCAAAAGAACTTTCCCTGCAAAATCCTCGTCTCTAAGTTCTTTTGATTTGAACTTTACCAAAGCAATTTTAGAGGGACTGCTGGTTGGCAACACTGTAACCAATACATCAGCCTTTTCAACGCCCACTTCAAGAGCCTTTGTGACAGAGAGAAAGTCTGCTGACGCCTGTTGACTATTTTCTGAAAGACCGATTACTATCAGGTTGTTCTGCCTGTCTTCAGACATTTTGTGATTTTTCATCTTTTCCAACTCTGTTTCAAGGTATACAACACGCATAGTGAGTCGTTTGTTCCTTCTTATACTTTTTATTTTCTGTTATTAGCTCATTAACAGTACGTTTTAGTTCTTCGATTAAGCCGTTATTGAATTACAAAGATTCTTCCATGTTCTCCATCTTTTGGGCAATTTTCGCTAATAGGTCCTTTGATTTCATTATGTGTGATGGGCGATTATTATTAAATGACTGCCTTTTTCCTCTCTGAAAAAATGAAGAACGTCGATCATTTGGCGAGACGTGACGTTCTGAGTCAGATGACAGGGTATCGGACGACTCATCATTAATTTTGCAGTTGGAACAGCACCAATTTATTGCCTTTTTGCTTTTTTTCGGCTTCTTGAACTTCCTCTTTTAATACAGTTGTGCATTTTTTTTATGAAGCCATGACCTGCATGACCTACATTGTACTTGGTAACTTGACTTTCCAAGTTTTTGGGCACCGTCCAAACATTGCAGATTTGACATATTATTATTTCGATCACATATGTATGTTCAAATACTTAAAGTAAACATGTTTTTGGAGAATTTCAAGTAAAATTTACTTATATTAGGTTTAAGTAATAAGTATAAGTAGTGTCATATCGCAGATACTTAAAATTTCAAGTATACGTATGAACCATTTATGGATACTTAAGTAAAATACTCTAAGTACTTTTTATACTTAAGTATTTTTCGTACTCAGTACAACAGCTCTGTTTATGAATATATTTTTTTAAGTTTTGACGTTTAGTAATACATCTGACGTCACACATAAGAGCCTACATGGGTATATTAAGTCATTAGCAACCTTAGATACCACAGGCCACCCAATGCAAATCGATACTACTTATTTCTAGTGTGCATATACCTCTGCGGTCTGGCCCTGTAAATACCTTAAATAGCTTTAAATACGTAGGACGTAGGTTTCCCGAAAATAAAAATGTTTGTGCAATACAATCTACGTTACGGTTGCGTGCCTTAAATTCTGTCCTATGTACTGCCAACTAATTTGATGCACTATCCTGCTTAGTTTTTATTGTAAGCAGTATTCATCCCTCGTTTGGTTATACTCATTAGTTGTATTGGTATGACATTTTTCTAAGGTAAATCCGTCACTTTCTGTAGTTGGCATACATACTTGGGCCACATTTCGAAAGCATGTAGCCCAGAATGGGTCCTGGCCCTTGTTGTCTTTCCCTATATTTTTTTTGTCCGTTAACTGTAAAATAATTATATCTTTGAACTGGTGATTTTATTTGTATTTTATTCCCCTATAAAAATTGAATATGTTCAAGGCGCATTCGCCATTGTCAAGAATTAGAAATTTTTAGTAGCTAAACGTTTCGGTTTTAAAGGATGAAGAATTTTGCACAAATTTGTAATTCGCTTAGGAGAGATAAAAAATTGTGTACAGTGGCTATTCAGCACTCTCTAATTGTCAAAATGTTGTTTCTGTTTTAGGGGACTTTGTTAATAATATCTGAACAAAAACAAGATGTAGTAATTATGTTCAATCCAACCATACCTCTGAATAAAAATCTAAATTTACAACATTAAAGTATACGGTTGGTGTTGCTTAAGAGAAATCTTGTCTAATACTTATGCGAAAATATTAAATCCTATAAACTGATCTCTTTTTAGACGTTACTGACGTTAGGCTAGATTAATTGGACTAAAGTGATCCTATTTTGCCATATTGTGCAGTTCTCTCCTAATTCTTTTAAAATTGATGTGCCTCGAAAGGTAAATATTTTGATTTGTTCAAACACATAAACCTGCTTTGTTTAATTCTTGACATTATGGCAAAGATGTATTTGGTTTATTATTAGTTTGTTTTCATACATTTTGAAATTTTGCTCCATTAAAATCATTATAGAGACGAACTTCGTCCGTATTAGGCGAATAATATTCGATTATATAAGTAACAATTATTTAATTTGTAACAAACTGCCCCTTCCTTTTGTATTAACGTATGACTGAAATTTAATTTATTTTATAATATATAGATTTAAGAAAAAATATTTTAATAGCAAATAAATATAATTTAGTGGTCCGCCTGATATTTGTACGTTTTTTTCGATCGAATCCAGTATCGGTTTGTAGCTATTATCTGTGTTCACGTAAATATTTTTATTGACACGAGAATTTTGTATTATATAACGTAATTTTTTTTAAATAAAATCTGTTAATTTTTAAAAAGCTGTTTTTCTGTTATTGCCAACGACATATAACGGTACCATTTGTGTGATGGTTACAAGTTTAATGCCCAACCCATAACATAGTCAAAAACACGCTGCGGAACTTGATTTTGGAAGTGAAAACTTCTTTTATTGCGTTCAGTATAATTTTGACACTTGAATACTGGATAAATGGAAAAATAAGTAGTAGGGTAAGGACAATCCTGAAGATTAATTTAAAATTTCTATCGCCATGTCATGATTTTTGTTTTCCGAGCGTTACTGGCAGTTAGCACTACTCATTAGTGTATTAAGGAAATTATAGTTACAGTTCTCAGAAGTTAAACAATAATATTACATGTAATAGATAAAGTAAATAACCTTCGTCTAGACCTCGAACTAGTCGGGTTACCTTCACGATCTAATTTATGAAATACCAAGTGTTTTCCTGATACACTACAAGAGTATAGACTACCAATAAAGCAGGACGCAAAATTGTTGAATATTGTAAACTATTAATTTTTAGTAAACACATTTTATTTCGCCAATACACCTTCGCCAGTACAGTTATCATAATTACATAACGCCATGAGTCGACTCTAACTATATCTACGCATTATTTCTAATCTATCTATATACTCCGTATTATATAACACCATGACTAGATTCGCCTTCCAGGGTTGTCACGTCTTCGCCTATTTGAACGTCGCCTCTTCAAAATTTGCTTGTTACATTCGGCCACCCTGCAACAATTAATGCCCTCATTAATTTAACTCGCCAGTAATTCAACCAGATCTTATCAATCTGTGCATTCGCCATAACACCAAATCGCCTACCCTAAGGGTTTCGCCTGTGGTTGCAACCTTACGCCTTTTATCGAACATCACCTTTATATTACGCCTTTGTCAGATTTTCACTCGCCTTTTGCTATCGCAATAAGAAGTTTGGACCTTAAATCGCCATAGCTCTCGCCTTTCGCCAACAAAGCATTCGCCATTTGCACCTCGCCAATTAAACTCACTTTGCATGCACCTTTCAACCTGACCATTCGCACTTTGCTCCTTGCCAGTCAGATTCACATGCACCTTTCAACCTGACCATTTGCTCATGATGTTTTACACCTCGCCTCGCCAAAAAGTCAGCAAACGCCAGCCCGCGCCAGCAGTTAGAAATAGTGCGCCTTGGATACCCAAAATTCGCCAAACGCCTCTCTCAATTTGAGAATCGCCTCAGAAGACCGCAAAGTCTTCGTCGCCTTCGCCTGCGCATGACCCTGGACTTCCTTGCCCCTTCAATTCCACAATATCGGTTGATGGACGCCGATATCTGTCAAAAGAGGAAAGGAAGCCAGTATACAAGTCGCCAGGGGAAGAGCAATCAAATGCCCTCACATTCGCCTGCAGATCGAGAGGTAGACCGTCAATCAGACACGAAAGCGCCTTTGTGCCTGAAAGCCCACACCTTTCGATCAACGCCATTTTATCATGATAATAATGGGTCATGGTTTCGCCGTCCAATTTAACCCTCGCTATCATCTCCTTTAGCAGCTGAGCAAAGTCATGCACTCTAGGAAACGCCTTCCTAAGAGCCGCCTTCCAGTCTTCCCATGAGAGGTCATATTCATCGAGCCGATTAAACCAGCCCCTTGCTGCGCCTGCATAAAATACGCTCTCTCACAGTTCGACCATTCATGAATATCGCCCAACTGATCAACGTTGCTCAACCACCTGACTACGTTACAGTCTCGGCTGTCAGGATCGAAAGGGTCAATAATGTCGCCCCTTGCCCTTGACCCCATACAGCCTGAACTGCAAGCGGAGTCCGCCCTATCGCTACAAGCATGCTCTACTACCGCCTGAGGAACGCTCTCACCTGATTTTTCGCCCTTCTTGTTGCCCTTGGTACCGCCAGTCCAACGGCCGCCCTTTGTTTCGTCGCCTTTACCATTTCGGCCGCCTTTTGCTTCGCCGCCCGTGCCATTTCGGCCGCCACAATCTGCTGGATACTAGTTGTTAAACCGCCTTTCAACAGTTTATGTACCATGGAGACTGTTTCGTCTTCCATCGCCGAATCGCCTTCGCCGTGGTCACCGTCGCTTAATTCCAACTCGTAATCGAGCTCTAACTCGTCACTTCTGCCTTCCTCCATAGGAAATCACTTGAAAAACGCCTTTTAAACATCAATGTCAATAAACACAGTTAAAATACGCCACAATTTTTACAATAATCACTAATTAATTAGCACACACTTGTTGAGTTGTTGAGTTGTAACACCCTTCAAAGAAGGGTGCGGTTGGCACTGCTACGAGGCAATTTGCCAGAACAGCCCTTCGTCCGGCGCTTAGGCAGAGACAGAGCTACCCTTCTGCTTACGGTACACGTTCTTCCGGTTTGAGGGGCCTTATATTTGGGGGCGACCACGACGTTGTCGGGCTCTGGACCCTGTCACGACCACCGACTTTTACACACGGCACAGAGAAATCCCACACTGGGTATTTCTTCTGGCTAAAGACAAACACATATACGCTGAAAGGCACAGACGACGCTGGCTAGGACTCCCGGTTCTTCCTCGGGGAGAAAAACGGTCACTAATCGTTCGCCACGTGTCGCCCAACGGCCTGTGCCATTGACGAAAAAGAGCCGACCTCGAACGCGTCCTTACTCTACCGAAGACGAAACGGAAGTCCTCCACACACTTGTTTATTATTATCGTGAATATCTGAAAAATCGCCAAATGTCAATCCACTGTCAAGGATAGCAACAAACGCCCGCCTTTTGTTATGAGTTTTTGTGATATCGCCACTCACACAAAAAAAGAAGAAGATGCCACTGCGATTTAACTCGCCGAAATCGCGTATTGGACCGTTCTCCACAACAAATAACACAATACGTAAGTTATCCCGACTTCTGATCTGTAAACGATTAATTTTTAGTAACACGTTTTATTTCGCCAGTATTATTACAGCCACTCTTATTTCCGCCTTACACCCAGTGTTGCCAATTAGCGTGTAATTACACGCTTTGTGTGCGTTTTGATCGCCTTGCGTGCATTTTTCGAACACTCTCAAAAAGCGTGTATTTTGTGTGTAATTTCACAAAAGCGTATAATTTGCCTGTAATTGTGTAATTTGAAAACCCCTTTTGTTTTTTTACGGCTTTCCAAGCCAAAGCCACGGCCACTTCTTTACCGAAATACCATTGCCATCTATTGTAATAATAAATAAATAGG
>JAEQML010065074.1:0-21368 GCA_016904865.1 Pissodes strobi | reverse complement strand
TATATTTGGCCCAACCTGATTTTAATATAATTGAAATTATTACTGAGGGCTCTGTCACAAAAATAAGAAACAAATAATGTAGGTATTCATTACGCATAGCCTGAATTTAGAGGAATGAATCAACGCGAGGTTAGCAATGGTTCTATTTTAATTTTTGGCAAGGTGCTTTTCCAATTTAGCTCATGTAGTCCACTTCGTACTATGTTTCACTTTTGGCTAAAAATAACACCGGCTTGTGAAGAAATGTATTTCTAAGAGCTGTCACAGCAAGCATGCCAAAAATGTGTCAATCTATTTCCATTGTACAAAATGGCCACCCAGAATTTTTAAAATAGTTAACTTTTTATTATTGTATTGATTCCTCAGGAAATTTTATTATGTGCAATAGTTCGAGCTTGATGCTTACTAATCATAATAAGGATGTAATATTAGAAATGAGGTAAACCTTTTAGTAAGAAAGAAAATGGTATTTTTCTGAAATGACTAGTAAAATTCATTAAAATATAGAAATTATAAAAGTAAAATTGAGTGTGCTTATGGACCATAGAAGTGAAACTTTTCTTGCCATGTACAATATAGGTATAATATTTTTTGAATGTTGCATAGGTTTTATAAGTAAGCCAACATTTTAGCTTTAATCTACTTTCATTCGCCTTGCCGTGTCACACATTTCATAACGATTTCGTAACGCATTCACCAGCTTACTCTTTGATTTAACGGGCCTCACGAAGTTTCACTTCAAGACATTATTCTAAATTGAAAAATAATCTATATACGGGCATGAGGGAAATATCGTGAATGTTATTATTTCTGCTACTTTTCTTGTATAGGTATTCTAAACACCGCTGATAATTATTTGTTTTTATGTTCTTAAGTTGCATTAGCCTCTGTTTAATAATACAGGGTGTTATTTAAGTACATGGCCAAACTTCAGGAGGTAACCCTTTGAGGGATTTTAAGTCAAAAAGTTTATATAAACCTAGGTCCGGATATGCATTGTTTCTAAGATACAGGGTGCCAAACTAAAAAAGAATTGTCAAAAAGTTAATAATCTTTTAGTCGATTTTGTTAAAATTTGGCATTGGTATTTAATGTAGGAGGGGGCTAATAGGGCCCTAATTAGATTAGTTATTATTAAGACCAGTGGCGTCCTGGAAGGCAATCTAGTGGATGCTTTTGGAAAAAAGATGTAGCCACTCACTTTTTTTAAGTTCTATATTTGTTTTTTAAATTTAGCAGCTAAAAATAGTACTTTGCTTCCCCTTGTATTATTTTCGTATCTTGCTTAGTTTTTGAGAAAAAAATAAAAATCACTTTTCTGTGATAGCTAGGGACATGTAATAGTGGTTTTTATTTTTTTTTTCCTAAAAATTAAGCAAAATACGAAAATAATTCAAGGGACAAAACAGTTAAATTTTTAGTTCCTTGATCTGAAATAAACACTAACATTGGAAAAAAGTCAGTGATGTACACTACCGTTTTTTTCTTAAATTTGAAGGCCCTGTATTTTGGAAACAGTGCATTTTCGGACCTATGTTTATATAAACTTTTCGTCTTAGACTCACTCAAAAAGTCACCTGCCAGTACTTAAATAACACCCTATATATCAACTACGGAAATATACCGAATAAATTTGCATATTGAAATATTAGAGATTTTGATATGATATGCAGGAAATTGCTAAATTCTAGTTATTTGTAATTTACATTTTTAAATATAGCAATATGCTTATTTTTTACGACCATCGATTTGTTTTAGAAAAGTTTATGTTTAAGTATGGGTCGTTTTCCCACGTATCAACGTTACGTGATGAATAATTATTTAAATCAATTTCCCCATAATCCTGATCGCTGGATACTCCCGAGGATACTCCTTCCAACGAGCCTTCCAATAAGACATCGTTTCTTATAAATACACTTGTTGGGTAATTGCTTCTTAAAACACCGAAAATGGTTTGAGTATGGTCAGTAATGTTGAGCATATCCAAAATGTTACAAACATATTGGTCTAGAGCCATCCCCAATTTAACTTCATCTAGCTGAGCACGTTCCTTCGCTTTAGCGATGATCTTTTTTATATCAATTCCCAAAGGTCATCGTTATTTATTTTCTTTCCTTCTTCAGTTCTTATTTTTTCACTTGGCAAAATAAAGTTGGCTTTAAGATCATGTATGTCAGAATTAATAAATAAAATAAAAAAATTATAATCAGTGTTTTCTTCTCGGTGTCCTTAGAACTAAAATATATCTTGACCAGCGACGGATCTAGGGACGCGTGGACCTCAG
This sequence comes from Pissodes strobi, assembly GCA_016904865.1. Taxonomy (NCBI): domain Eukaryota; kingdom Metazoa; phylum Arthropoda; class Insecta; order Coleoptera; family Curculionidae; genus Pissodes; species Pissodes strobi. Next base: position 19,084 of record JAEQML010065074.1, on the reverse strand, counting down.
GGCAAAAGATATTTATGGGCCCCTACCCCTTGTATATTTTAAAACTAGTTAAGGCATCGTGGGGCCCTTCTGAACCTTGGGCCCCAGGGCGACGCACCGAATTGCCCGGTGATATGTCCGCCACTGATCTTGACGCTTAAAAAATATCTAAAAATTCCTCCGCAATGTCTTGACGTGCCTTAAAAATGCCTCTAATTGCCTCGAAATTCCTCGCATTGCCTCGAGAAATTCATCATATTGCCTCAAATTGTCTCGAAATGCCTCGATTTTCACCAAAATTCCTTTGGTATGTACACCAAAATGCCCCAGTAATCTACCCTTCGGGTATTCTAAAGCGAGACACGGCTGATCATTGTTTGTTTTTATGTTCTTAAGTTGCATTAGCTTCTGTTTAATAATATATGAAATACGGAATTATACCAAATAAATTTGCATTTCGAAATATTAGGGATTTTGATATGATATGTAGGAACATGCTAAAGTCTAGTTATTTGCCATTTTCAATATTTTTTTATTCATCAACTCTGGCTTGATGTTATACCCGAGTACATCCACCACCGAGTAGCGACAGAAACCGTCGAAACCTTTGATGTTTGGGGTCAAATTTTCTTTCTCTCTCATTTGACGCGTTTGACGGATAAACAACCTATTTCACTGGTTAAATTATGAAGAACTCGTTTACACTATCGATAATTTGAAGTGGACTTAATGAAATAAGGATATTTGCGGTTGAATTAATATGAATATCATTGAAAAACTTTACTAAAAGAAAATATTTTGTTTGCTTTACTTTATCATACACAAAAGAAACATTTTTAATTTATAGTCTAGAAAAATCAAATTTGGTGAAACAAATTAACAGAAATAGTATTGCAATATAAATGATTTTTGAAGTGAATACTTCTTTGGTTTTATGAGAGTGATTTTTCAAGGCCGCGTCACATGGTTTTCTAATATTCGTCCCGCGTTACGAAAAAAAATTGTATCATGGGATATGATTCAATTTGTGTTATAATACAAAGAGTGTGGCAAATGTATCGGAACCAACTCAAGTGATTAAAATAAGTTGACAATAAGTGAAACTAATCGAAAGTTGATTGGACGGCTAACCCAAACTAACCAATTCTATTAAAATTGATTATAACGTATCGGAACCGGCTCAAATAAATAAAATAAGTTAAGACTAAGTGAAACTAACCGAAAGTTGAATAGATGACTTACCCAAACTAACGAAACCTATTAAAATTGATTATAGCGTATCGGAACTAGTTCAAATAAGTAAAATAAGTTGAGACTAAGTGAAACTAATATAACCGAAAGTTGATTGGACGACCAATCCAAACTAAAAAAAAAAATGTATATATATTATATATAAATATTAAAATGAATGTGTATGTGTCTATCTGTCTCCTGATCATGCGTCGAACAGCCATCAGACTTATTTGTATACACAACAGACCTAACAAGAAAAAATATTATTGTGTATCTAAAAGCACTTCTATGAAATAAAAAAAATACAAACTATATGTCCTTTTTTGCACAGCATTGCAACGCATGCGGGATACAGCTGTTAGGGCTAAAAAATACATTTTGACATAAAATTGATACCTAGTTCTAATTCTTAAGATGGCGACTAGGTGCCATTTTAAAGGTGTTTACACAGTTTTAATTGCGGAACATTAAGTGTTTATTGTCAATTCCTATGGACCTACAACGCCTTATCAAAATCTTTCAATTATTGGTTTAGCGTTAATAAAATATCGGCATGAACTTGCCTCTCCAAATTTGGGTACTTTGGTAGCCACAAGACACAAGTAGGTATATCTAAACTTTATTATATATTTTTTTAAATATTAACAAATAGTTTATTTACCGTCTATACATGCATCAAGTTTCTTAATTTACGTATTTTCGTTTTTGATTTATTAAATTTCAAATCTCTATTTCTAAATGTTAATGTGTAAAATATCTTACATCTAATAAATAATTTTAACAGAAATAGTTTGGAAAAATGTTCACAAGAAGGATAAAATTTCATATTTTCAAATAAATGTAATGGTGTATTTGAAACCTGATCCCCTATGGAAATTTTCTCAAATTCCTTATTAAAAATGGTTTCTAAATTTTAAATAAAAATGACGAAACCTTCTGGGGGTGTAGACAATCAAAAATGAGAACTTTACCCAAAAGTTATTAAAAAACATTTAATTTGAACCTACCTATATAATAATTAAAAAAAATAATTTTGATAATAAAATTTTAAGAAACGTATTGACATCAAATGCCTTTTAAAAGTATAATTGAAAGAATATTAATATGTATGAGTAAAAGTAATATTAAAACTTAAAGAAAAAAATATGGATTTGTCTGGTTTCGCATGAATGGAATGATTTTTTCTATTTTTCATGTGAATTTAGTGGCTTTTCGTCGTATCTCTGTTTAAAAATCGATAGAGCATGTCGAAGTTAGTGGAAATCCATGCCCAACTCAAAAAACACAAAAAGTGGGTTTATCGGTTTTTGCATGACAGCTCCTCATTTAATAAAATATGGTGTTATTCCGAAAATGTCTAATTAATGGAAATTTTTTTTTTTGTATTATTGAATATCGGAAATCTGTTATGGAGATGAAAGTTACATAATAATTCCATTTGACTAGTAATTTACTCTCTTGTACAATTTTTTCGCGGAAATTCTTTATATGGAAAATATTATAGATATTATTTAAATTGACATATTAGTTTCGTGTGTTTTTTAGTTTGGGTTAATTTTGGTTCTGTATTAGGTAGGGTTGGTCAAGCGCGTAGCGCGCTTGTCTCATTGCGCTTGTTCGGTTAGTTAAAGTGAGTTTCGATGATTTTTGCTACGCGCGCTTGTCTCTTCACTCTGGTTAATTGGGGTTAGTCTGGGTTAGTTTTGGTTAATGTTGATAAGTTTGGGTTGGTTTTAGTTAGTGTTGGTTAGTTTTGATTAGGTTGAATTAGTTGTAGTTGATTTAGATTAGTTTGGGGTAGTGAAGAGACAAGCGCACATAGCGCGCTTGTCTCTTTACTCTGGTTAATTAGGGTTAGTTTTGCTTAGTCTTGGTTAGTTTGGGTTAATCTTGATTAGTCTGAGTTGGTTTTGGTTAGTTTAGGTGGTTGGTTTCTATTGATTAGTTTGGAAGGGCTGTGGTTGGTTTGGGTTAGTTTTGGTTAGTTGGAAATAGTGAAGAGTCTTTTTACTCTGGTTAGAGAGGTAGACAGGCGCTCTTAGCCAAGATTGTTTTTCAAATACATTTTCGTTCTTCTAAACTTTTAATTTTTTTTTTTGAAAATGACTATAATGTATTTGCGGCGAAAAATTTTGATTGTCATGGGTTGAGAGATACTCTAATACTAAAAAATAAATTTATTCTTTTCCTAACGGAATTCGGCAATTCCGCTAGACGAAACTTGACCCATGATCGCAACAAATACATCAACCGCCTGACTATAAATGCTTCGTCATATCACAGCTAAACAATCTATTTCGCGCAGGCGCCATGAAAATTGAAACCCGTAATGTCGCTACTCGGTGGTGGATATACTCGGGTTATACTACAGATTAGCAATGTAAATATACAGGGATGGCCAAATGTATGGAATAAAATTTATATCTTTTGAGCAAGCAATGTTTTCAATAAACGCTGAAACACGGCAACTGATTTTGAGTATTTCAAATTTTTCGGTTAAATAAAAAAAAATCTCAACCCCCTAACCCTCAGTTGCCCCAACTTTTTTTTCAAATGGAAACCTATGTCTTTTGGGTGCTCGTTGTCATTGAAAAATGGAATCCAGCCATACCAAGTAAACAAGTATTATGTTCGCAATAGCCAGGATTTTAGGACCTTATAAAATAACTACTGTAGTGAGGGACTATTGGGAAAAAATTAATAACAGATAAATTATTATTATTGCTAGAGCAAAAAATAAGGTATTTGTGTCTCTTTTTTCATCTCAGGCTAATTGATTACTTTAGTTGTAAATCGGAAGTCTGAATATTAGTATCGTGTCAAAAACCAAAATTTTAAATTCACAATGGCATTTTCGGAAAGGCAGCGTATACCGAAATTTTAATACTACTTCGATGTGGAGACAAAATAAGAAGTCGACGTGAAGGGTGTGATTTATTTAATGCAAAATATCCCGAAAACCAAATCTCACAAGAGACAGTTAGTAAAATGTGTCACAAATTTGAGGAAGACGGTAGGATACGTGATTTGCCTAAATCTAGTCGAACAGTTGCTTTGGATGACGATAAAAAATTGGACATAGCATTAGAAATTGCTGAAAATCCTCATATTTCAACGGTTTCATTAGCTAGTAGTCAGGATATTCCTCGAACTACAATTCGAAGGTTTTTAGAAAAAGAGAAATATCATCCGTATAAGGTATGCCTTGTTTAGTAGGTATTGGAAGACGATTATGATAGGCGTTTGGAATTTTGTGAGCAAATTATCAGACGGTGTGACGACAAAATGACTTTCCACTGGATATAATTTTTTCGGATGAGGCTACGTTCTATTTAAATGGAGTGGTTAATACGCGCAATTATCACTTTTGGTCTCAGACGCGCATACCCAGCGTCCTCAAAAAGTTAATGTATGGGCAGGTATTATCAACAATAGAATTTTGGGTCCATTTTTTTGTGAAGAAAACCTTACGGCCGAACGCTACCTAGACTTCCTACCATTCGAACTGATACCTGCCCTAATTCAGATTATTCCTCATACATTAGATCTAGATATACATGATGAAAGAATTTGGTTCCAACAAGATGGCGCTCCTCCACATTATGGTATTAATGTTCGCAGGTACTTAGATTAAATGTTTCCAAATGGTTGGATTGGGAGACGCGGTACAATTGAATGGCCATCAAGATTCCCCGACTTAACGCCCCTAGATTACTTTCTTTGGGGATATTTGAAAGAAAGAGTTTATCAGGATAGACCGGACAATATTGCGCACAGCATTTGCGGCATTAAATCACCTGTGAATAGAATTTAATAAAGTTTATTTTATAAAAACGTTTTAATTTATAAATAAAAAAAGCCTGGTTATTGCAAACATAAAACTTGTTTATTTGGTGTTTCTGGATGCGATTTTCGTGTGCTTTTCAACGAACCCCCACAAGACATAGGTCTCTATTTAAAAAAAAAGTTGGAGTAACTGGGGGTTAGGGGTTGGGATTTTTTTTTATTTAACCAAAAAATGTGAAAAACCCAAAATCAGTTACCGTGTTTGCTCAAAAAATATCAATTTTATTCCAGACCTTTGGCCATCCCTGTATATAGAACTATGACTTCTTCCATGCATTCCTAGCAACATTATTTCTTAGAGACAAGTTGACATACAATTTATCTACCAATGGGGAAATAGGTGGTTTACTTCCGTCTCCGTACGGTGTGGATGGTGCATGTGTTGGGATCTGGAAAACTATAAGAGACAAAAGAACGTTTTATAACGCTTGCATAGCGGTTCTAGCTGTTTAGGTTTCTATGATTAGTGCTTCGGTCTCGATGAGAGTGGTCTCGGTCTCTTCTCGTCTCGTCTCGAAATTCTAGACCGATACCGCGACGAGACTAGTAATGATAACTCGAGACCGAGACCGAGACTCCTAGGTTCGAGACCGAGAGTCTCGTCACGTCAGTCTCGATAGTATAATTTATAAGTACGATAGTACGCAAATAATGGTTTGTTTATTTTAAATTATAGGTAACGTACAAAAAATAAATAAAAACTTGTGTGTGCTTAAGACCACACGATAGAAGTGAAAACTTCAACAAGCGGGACATAATTAATATTATGAAATAAATATTTCACAGTGATTGTATTTTTTAGTATTGACTTTACCCGAAGGAGCGTTACATAGCCGAGCGTGACGGCTCAGTCTGATTCAACTCCCACACAAAATGTTCCGAGCGCGCCTAAAGAAGTTTTCACTTCAAAAATATATAAGTACAGGAAAATCAAAGAAACCTAGAAAGCATGTACAGGGTACCATTTTCGATGATATTACGGGGTATCTCACTTACGACTAAAAATAGAAAGTTGCGGTTTTTGCAATACTATGCTACTTTTTTGTGAAAAGAATGATGGTATATACACAATTTTTTATAGCCCGCTTCTTTTCTGAGATACACTCAAAATTGGAAATATTGCATTTTAGGACCCCCCTCGTATTTCCGTTATCCTTTAACATATCGCAAAGCTAAAAAATTGCTTTTATACAGTTTTTTACGTAGGATCCAGTGGCGTAATCAGATTTTTGCTGTGAGCTGTCAATTTTTAGCAAACTTGCACTTTTTAATGGAACACCTTGTATATTTTTCTTCAGTTTGATTGGAAATTTTATAGGCTTTATAAAAATATATAATACATTATATGTGTTTTAAATAATAAGCCTAAAATTCATAATTTCACAAAATGTGTGTCTATACGACACTCTTGTATTTTTTTAATGGAACACCCTGTATATTTTTCTTTGGATTGCTTGGAAATTTCATAAGCTTTATAAAAACACATGATATGTATTTTAAATACTAAGCCTAAAATTCATAATTTCACCAAATGTGTCTATACGACACTCTTGATGAGTATAGTATAAGTATTGTCTTTTAAACAACGGTATAAGTATTAGTAGGCAGAGATTATTAGAACAATGGAATGACCATTTCTTATTGGCAAGACCTGTCAGTGGCAAAATTTATATTTTCTGTGTAATATTGTATTTTTTACGATGGCTGAAAATAGTGAAAATGAAAATTGTTCATATTTTGAAAAATGTGACATGTTAGCCTTCTTTATACAGAGCAATGAAAACTTCCGTGAAGCTTCTCAGCTATATTTCAATAAGTTTGTTTGAATATTTATTTATTTTTGACTTATTTGGGTTTATTCCTTTAAGTATCATTTTAATTTATAGATATCCCGAAAGAAGACAACCTGGTCGTTTAATGTTTCCCGGAATAAAGAAAAAATTGCCTCCGTCCTTACCGCGATTTTCCTTATTATACGTTTTTGCTAGGGGCCGGATAAACGTTCCACTCTCTTTATTCCGGAAAACATTAAATGACCAGGTTGTCTTCTTTCGGGATATCTATAAATAAAATGATACTTAAATAAAAAATAAACCCAAATAAGTCAAAAGGTAACAAACTTATTGAAATATAGCTGATTAGCTCCACGGAAGTTTTCATTGATCTGTATAAAGGAGACTAACATGTCACATTTTTCAAAATATTAACAATTTTCATTTTCAGCCATCGTTAAAGATACAATATTACACAGAAAATATAAATTTTGCCACTGATAGGTCTTGCCAATAAGAAATGACCATTCCATTGTTCTAATAATCTTTGTCTACTAATACTTATACCGTTGCTTATAAGACAATACTTAGACTATACTCATCAAGAGTGTCGTATACATTTTGTGAAATTATGAATTTTAGGCTTATTGTTTAAAATACATATCATGTATCATATATTTTTGTAAAGCTTATAAAATTTCCAATCAAAGGAAAGAAAAATATACAGGGTGTTCCATTTAAAAAAATACAAGTTTGATTTATAGCTAAAAATTGACAGCTCACAGCAAAAATCTGACTACGCCACTGGATTTTACGTAAATAAGTGTTTAAGAGCAAGTTTTAGCTTTGCGATATGTTAAAGGATATCGGAGATTTTGGGGGATCCCAAAATGCATTATTTTCAATTTCGCCCTGTATCTCAGAAACGAAGCGGGCTATGAAAAAATTGTTTATACCATCGATCTTTTCAAAAAAAAGTAGCACGGTATTGCAATAACCGCAACTCTCTATCTTTACTCGTAAGTGAGATACCCCGTAATAACATCGAAAATGGGACACCCTGTACAGGGTGGCTCGAATTCGTGTCTATGTATGGGGAACTCGAAAACCGTAAGAGATTCAGTGTCGGTCAAATTAACGCAAAATTGCGCATTTAGGTGCCTAACAATATGGCGTTTAGAAAATTTTAAAATTCCAAATATTCCCGGAGATATCCGGAAAAAACGAAATTTTTAAAAATCGTTTTATTTTTTTCCTGGGCTTATTTAAAAACGGATTTCAAATTGAATTGCACTTTTGCATTGCCACTTTTTCCGCTCTATCCAATGGTGGTATCCAATTTTAAATCTGACGTTTCGTCTTCCAAGGATCATCATCAACTTTCTTTTTTTAAATACGAACTTTAATTTTTTTATCGTTTTTCAGATGATATTGGCATTATTAATATGAATATGTGTTTTTATTTTTTTTTTATTTTTTTCTATTTTTATTTTTTTTTAAATTATATATTTTGCTTTGGCGTAATTTTAAATAATTTAAGGTAGGTACTTTTGAAATTTTTATTTTGTATAAAAATATTTTGTTTTGTTTTTGTATTAAGTGGAAAATTTGAGACCGCATTAAAAATAAAAAATAGAAACATTATTTTTTACGAGATTATCGCCATGAACTATTATTCAAACAAGTTGCTCAGTGCAAAGATAAAATATTTTCAACTTTTAACCAATTGAAAAATTTATTTAATAGAGAACATCAACAATTTATAATCATACTGCGTGATAGGTAAGGTACTTTGATGGAAAAACACACCTACTGGAATTTTGCTAATATATTAAAAAAAAAATAATTTTATCTTTGCACTAAGCAACTTGTTTGAGTACTAGTTCATGACCATATTCTCGTAAAAAGTAATTTTACTATTTTTTATTTTTAATACGGGCTCAAATTTTCCACCTAACACAAAAAACAAATAAAATATTTTTATAGAATATAAAAATTTCAAAAGTACCTACCTTAAATTATTTAAAATTGCGCCAAAGCAAAATATATAAAATAAATATATTAAAAAAAAATAATAAAAATAAACACATACTCATATTTATAACGCCAATACCATCTGAAAAACGATAAAAAAAATTTAAGTTCGTATTTAAAAAAAGAAAGTTGATGATCCCTTAAAGACAATACGTCGGATTTCAAACTGGATATCATCATTGGATAGAGCGGAAAAAGTGGCAATACAAAAGTGCAATTAAATTTGAAATCCGTTTTTAAATAAGCTCAGGAAAAAAATAAAACGGTTTTTCAACATTTCGGTTTTTTTCGGATATCTTCGTAAAAACTCGGAATTTTAAAACTTTCTAAACGGCGTTAGGCACAAAAATGCGCAATAATGCCTTAATTTGACCGAACCTGTATCTCTTACGGTTTTCGAGTTCCCTATACATAGACACGAATTCGAGCCACCCTGTACAGGGAGGTTCGAATTCGAGTATGTATGGGGAACTCGAGAACCCTTAGAGATACAGTGTCGGTAAAATTAGGGGAAAATTGCTCATTTGGTTGCCTAACAATATGCCGTTTAAAAAGATTTTTCTACACACATATTAAAAATGGAACTTTTAACACTGTCTACTAGACTTAAAAATGTTACTTTAAGGCACTTGTGCCTTAAAATGCCTGCTTTACGGCACTAGTGTTAAAAGTAAATGGCCAATTTTTTCAAAAAAAGGTCAAAACATTTTTCATAATACCTGTCTGAAACTATCATTTTCGACTTCTCTGTAGAGCAAAGAAAGTAAGTCTTTCCGGTGCGCCCGCACGGGAAAAGTTTTCTCGGTCCTTAATTTTAGGGAGCGGGAAAAGTTATCCCGCTCCCTAATTTTAAGTGCTAAATTTGCAGTTATTTAGTCACAAAATAAGCATAAAGTATAATAAATAAATTGGGTTAAAATTATACAGCGATGCAGTCAACAAAATTAATCTAGTACATTTTAGCGCCAATAGTCTTAATTTTAAGTAAAATTATTTTTATTTATTCTGACTCACTTGTCACAAATACGTCAAATTAAGCTGCCTATTCAATTACAACAAAGCATACAAACACATTTCCATAGCAACGCGATGAATTTTAGATAAATACCTGTGTCTTGCTTATCTTGCAAGTTTGACGTTTGCTTATATTTTAATACAAAATGTATTAAGACATGATTTTGGATACGTAAAATTATAATAATTTTATGTTTATGTCTTGATTTCAGAGAGGTATTATGAAAAATATCGTTCATTACACGTCCAGAAACAGCTTTTCCTGTGCTCGCACGACTTCCTGTGTTCGGCTACGCCTCACACCAGAAACTGTCATGCGCGCACCGGAAAAGCCTAGTTTCCGGACTAGTATACTATACTACTTTAATTATTTACACTTATATTAATAGTACAATTTGAACAACTTGAATAGTATATTTCATTACAAATCCAGAAACTAGGCTTTTCCGGTGCGCGCACGACAGTTTCTGGTGAGGCGTAGCCGAACACCGGAAGTCGTGCAAGCACAAGAAAAGCTGTTTTGGGACGTGTAATGAACGATATTTTTCATAATACCTCTCTGAAATCAAAACATAAACATAAAATTATTATAATTTTACGTATCCAAAATCATGTCATAATAGATTTTGAATTAAAATGTAAGCAAACGTCAAACTTGGAAGACAAGCAAGACACAGGTATTTAGCTAATATTCGTCAAGCTTTGCTATGGAAATGTGTTTGTATGCTTTGTTGTAATTGAATAGGCAGCTAATTTTGAAGTATTTGTGACAAGTAAGGTGAGAATAAATAAAATACATTTACTAAAAATTAGAATATTGACGCTAAAATATACTAGATTAATCTTGTAGACTGCATCGCTGTATAATTTTAACTTAATTTATTATACTTTATGCTTATTTTGTGACTAAATAACTGCAAATTTAGCACTTAAAATTAGGGATCGGGAAAACTTTTCCCGTGTGGGCGCCCGGAAAGAGTGACTTTCTTTGCACTACAGAGACGTCAAAAATTATAGTTTTAAGAGAGGTATTATGAAAAAATGAATTCCTTCCTCAGTTCTGCTGTTCTTCGTGGTTGAGGAGGATTGAACAGAAACAACAGCATGTCCAGTTGATGTTGAAGCATCATCGGCTGATGTCGTTTGTACTGTAAGCAATTTTCGAGCAATAGAATTTTTATTTTCCAAGGATTCCACTATGCACCCTTCTGCATCGGTTGAGGATTTCCATCCCCCATGCCGTTTAATTGTCGTCAAATTTGCTCCAGCATCGGCAAGTAAGCTCGCAGAGGAATGGCGAAAGCAATGCCCCCCGTATAGAGTGTTGAATTTAGAAGTTGCAAAAATCTTGCTATAGCAGCAGGAAATTTTCCGAACGTATTAATTCCGATCGGATTTCTGGTACATTTACCTTTTACATATTTTGGGAAGAGCCGCCGATGTCCGACATCTGCTGGACGAAGATCAGTATATTTTCGATAAAAATGTAAATACATTTTTTCAACGATAGTGAAATTTCGCGGTACCTTGGTTTTGGTATCTGATATTTTAATAACTAATGAAGTCTCCATATCTTCCACGTTGTCAAGAGTCAACTGACAAAGCTCCTCCCTGCGGCAGGCACCAAATACTCCTACAATTGTAGCTACTTTCATCAGAAGATACTCATCGTCCGGTGCGCACTTCAGAAACTGTTCAATTTGGTCTCTAGTAAAAATTTTTGAATTTTTGGCCTGGTAACCCTCTCCTTGACCCTTCAAGTAGGCAATCAGTTTAAAATGTTTGCTGATATCTACGTCGTTATTTATACGTAGCATAGCTTTGATCATTGAATAATGAGACCAAAGAGAAGATGACTTCCATACCTTTGCCTTTTCCTGAAAATAGGCCAGACATATGTTTTCGGAATACTTTCCCGGAACGCCTTTGTTTTCACATAATATCATAAATTTATTATGAGCAATCTCATATTGAATTCTTGATTTTCGGGGCAGTAACGCCAAGGTAGCTCTGTTAGCAGCTTTTTCTATGTCTTTAAGTGGATCGATTTCTTGTATTTCTTGCATTTTTGGCAAATTACAACAGCCAGCGCTAGCGATTTAATCGCTTTGCAAATTTCCACATGCGTGCCTTAAAAATGTACTTTTAACACTTATATCATAAATAACTATTAAAGTTCCAAGTATTTCCAGAGATATCCGGAAAAAACCGAAATATTAAAAAATCCTTTTAATTTCTTCCTGAGCTTATTTAAAAACTGATTTCAATTTGAATTGCACTTTTGCATTGCAATTTTTTCCGCTCTACTCAATGGAGGTATCCAGTTTGGAATCCCACGTTTCGTCGTCTTCAAGGGGTCGTCATCAACTTTCTTTTTTTAAATACGAACTTTAATTTTTTTTTGTCGCTTTTCAAATAACATTGGCGTACTAAATATGAATATGTAATTTAGTTTTTCTTTATATTTTTTGATTTTTTTTTAGCTATTTATTTTGCTTTGGGGTAAAAAATAAATGAACCTGTTTATTAAATTTGTTATTTGTTATTTTTATAAAAAAAAATAAAGGTTTTCATTTTCCACTTAACACAAAAAAAAAACAAATAAAATATTTTTATAGAATATGAAAATTTCAAAAGTTACTTAAACCATTGAAAATTGCGCCAAAGTAAATTAAAAATTAAAAAAAAAATAAAAAAAAATAAAAAAACATAATTAAAAAATATAAAAAACATATTCATACTAATAACGCCAATATCATCTGAAGGACGATAAAAAAATTAATTACGTATTTAAAAAAAGAAAGTCGATGATGACCCATTGAAGACGAAACGACGGATTCCAAACTGGATACCACCATTGAATAGAGCAGAAAAAGTGGCAATGCAAAAGTTCAATTCAATTTGAAATCCGTTTCCTCAGGAAAAAAATTAAACGATTTTTGATTTTTTCAACATTTCGGGTTTTTTTCCGGATATCTCTGGAAATACCCGGATTTATAGGCATCTAGATGCTCCATTTTTTCCCTAATTTGACCGACCGTGGCTTACGGTTTTCGATTTCTCCATACACAGACTTGAATTCGAGTCACCCTGTTCATATCTAAAATACAATTTACTAGTTACCTCTACCTATATTTATGAGCAATACAAAAAGAAATATTTTCAAAACGGGTCTAATATAGTTTATAATAATTGCAAATTCACCCAAGAAATTACACATATATAGCAAAGATTCTATGCTGTCTGATGGTTAAGTCAGCCCTAGAAACCAAGCTTTCTCTTGCCAACTTCCCTACCAATTTTGTTACCTCTATAAGGATTTTTTGTGACTTTGTTGTTTAAATACTTAATTTTGCTTTAAAAAAATCGATACTTTGTGAGGTTATTAAAATTATTTATCTGAAAAACCTAAATAATCTAATTATTATTCATTAACGTGGTAAAAATAGGTCGAATTTATAATACAGATTCGGGGAAGGTATTTTAAAAAAAAAAACATTTTAATCCTTTTTGAGGGAAACTAGGGAAACTTTATATTTAGAGGTTGGCGCACTGGTCGGGAAGATTGGCTTACGGACGCGTTTTAGAAATACATTTGTATATGTTTTAAAATGCACGAGACTCTCGGCGAAACCGATACCAAGACCGAGACCACAAAATTCTAGTCTCGGCGAGACCGAGACGTGACTCGAAAACTCGAGACCTTGCGAGAACGAGACCGACATCTCAATAGTCTCGTCTCGTCTCAGCGACACCGAAGCACTGTCTATGATATTTCGATAAAATTAAAATGTGAACACATGCATTTTAGAACACATATATACTCCAGGAAAATAAGGTAAAAAACAGGCCATCTGCGGAATGAGGCCGAACAAGCTGAATTTTTGCAGAGACCTTTGTTTTGAAGTTCCAATGAAGCACAAAAAAATCTCATATGCCTACCCTTGTGCGTCTTGACATATCGAAGGTCAAAGGTCTTAAAAATCGTTTTTTCGCGAAAATCTCGCTTCCAGTGCATCTGATGTCGTAAGAACCCATAACAAAACTTACGTAAAATAGTATTCTCTATAAAATTGCTCATATACATTTTTTTCGTACGACCAACCGTTTTCGAGATATAGCATGATAAAGCGGGAGCGCGCATTCGTAATAAGTAGTACTGTATTATACGATCATCTGCAAAAATATTTTGAGTATGAATTAAGTCCATATCCAACATCACTATTTCACAATTAGTGCATGCGAAAAACCGCAAAATCAAAATTGTATAATATGGTGGAGCCTGTCAATATTGAACTCAATGAAGATAATGTAACTTACGTCATCGATGGTGGATTTTTGCTACATCGTGTCGTATGGAGCAAAAACGATACTTTCTCCGACACTCTGGATAGATATGTTACATATTTGCAAAGGCATCTTTTCTTAAAGAAAATTGGCAAAGGGACCACTTCAACACGAATTTACTTGTCTAAAAGTCTCGACAAATATCGTTTTTGCAAAGAACATATTTTGTTTTTGCATGCCCTCACTGGATGCGACACTACATCGGCACTATTCAACAAAAGAAAACTTCGGGTTATGACAATGTTTGAGAAACATCCCGATTTGACTAACTCGGCTCAAATATTTCAAGCAGAAAACTCTCCGCCAGATACAGTATTTTAGAACGGAAGGCGTTTTCTGTTAGCTATGTATGGTGCTCCAAAAGATGAAGTGAACCTTGACAAATTTAGATCCACCCAATTCATTAAGGCTACACGACTTAATAAACCTGTTTAATTGTCATCCCTTCCACCTACCAGTGAAGCAGTTCGACAGCATATTTATTGGGTCTACTACCAAGTACGGATTTGGCTAGGGAAAAATCTACAACCCGAAGAATGGGGTTGGGATTTAAAAAACGACACTACTGCCACTTGCTCCAGACGAACTATTAAATACAATATTCCGTAATTGTAAAAAGGGTGCACAGTGCGGGTGTCAAAAAGTCGGGCTGCCATGTTCCAAAGTTTGTGATCAGTGTCTCGGACAAGCATGCCTGAACCCGTCAACAGAGTTGCCAAACATCAAAGACTTCAGTGGCCTTGAGCCTGAAGAGGTTTTGCCAACAGACATAGAGCTAACAGATATAGATGAAGCATCTGACGAGGATAATGTGTTGATGGAGGTGCTAGTGGAACCCGACGTAGACGAGGATGGAGGTAAGGAAACATAAGGCGCGTAGCGCCAGGTGCAAAAAATTATAGATTGATGTTAAAAAACTTTTCCTAAGATCGAAAACATGGATTAGGCCTACTGGGGATACCATGTCAAAAAAAAAACGTGCCTTGCATTCTACTTCAAAAGTGGTGTGGAAAAGTATTTTTCGTTATTAATTATTTATTATATATTTTTTATAAATAAACAAATTTTTAGGCGCTTTAATAATGGGAATTTAATTTTCCAGTCTAACATATTAATGAAAATGCTTTTATATTTATAGGTCTGCAGTATAATACAGTATTACCTGTTACGAATGCGCGCTCCCGCTTTATCAAGCTATATCTCGAAAACGGTTCTTCGTACGAAAAAACTGTATATGAACAATTTTGTAAAGAATACTATTTTACGTAAGTTTTGTTATGAGTTCTTACGACGTCAGATGCACTGGAAGCGAGATTTTCGCGAAAAAACGATTTTCATGACCTTTGACCTTCGATATCTCAAGACGCACAAGGGTAGGCATATGAGATTTTTTGTGCTTCATCAGAACATCAAAACGAAGGTCTCTGCAAAAATTTAGCTTGTTCGGCCTCATTCCGCAGAGGAAGTTTTATTTCTTTGGAATAATAAGAGTATTTAAAATCTGATAAAAGGAACCCAACTTTTTACGAGGAATATGTCCGTCTACTTATATTAGAGTTACAGTATGTCAGTTTCTGGAATCATTATAAAGTTGATTTCCTTAAGGTCGCCATATTTAATTATGTTTTAAAATGAGCATTTTAGCAGATTTTCAATGAGATATAGTATTTTAATAGGATTTCTTAACAAACGTGGCATCATAGCACAATAAACCATTTTTCATAATACCTCTCTGAAAACTTTTCCGGTGCGGGCGCACGGGAAATGTTTGCTCGTTCCCTAATTTTAAGTGCTAAATTTGCAGTCATTTAGTCACAAAATAAGCATAAAGTATAATAAATTAATACATATACAAAATTAATCTAGTACATTGCGTCAATAGTCTAATTTTAAGTAAAATTATTTTATTTATTCTGACCTAACTTGTCACAAATACATGATTTTGTATACGTAAAATTATAATAATTTTATGTTTATGTTTTGATTTCAGAGAGGTATTGTGAAAAATATCGTTCATTACACGTCCAGAAACAGCCTTTCCGGTGCTCGCACGACTTCAGTTCCGACAGAAACTGTCGTGCGCGCATCGGAAAAGCCTAGTTTCCGGACTGGTAATGAAATATACTATTAAAATATCATTTATTTAACAAATAAATTCCATTTTTGCATAGCCGACTTTTTCTCTTATGAGCCATCACTCGCTTACATTAAAAAATGAAAGTAGTAACATATTTTAATTAACAACATAATTTATTAAGAATACAATTCACAAGGAAATTTAAAATCAACAAAAAAATACTAATCTATGAGAATAATTCAAAATAAAGTTAAGTGCTAAATTTTTGCTTTCATTCCTAAGCTTAGAAGGTGATCTCTCTTGAACTTGTTATTTATTTTTCTCATTTTGAATGTCGTTTTTAATTGATTCTTAATATATCATATTATTAGTTTTACTTTGAAATGTAAGCGAATGATAGCTTTCGAGTTTCCTGCTATTAGTATTCATCTTGGTATTCATTAACAAGGGAAAGTTAGAATCTGACTAGACGAACGTATTCCCGGTAAAAGTTGAACTAAAAATATTTTAACAAATTTTAAAAATTCCTATAAATAAGAAAGTTACAATAACTTTTCTAAAATGAGGTATAATTTTTCTTAAAGTATCTCAAAAACTATACAACTAGAACCGCCGCAGAGTGGCAAAAAAATCAGTCTTCTATTTAAATAATAGGGTCTTTCATAACGGGAGCTATCAGATCAACTCCAACCCATCCAGATCAAATCAAATCAAATCAAATAAGCGGTATTATCAGAAAAAACCAAGAGTTCTAATTGACAAAGCATAATACCTGAAACTAATTAGTAGAGACAAAATAAATGTAAAAAATATAAAAAGCTAGAGTACAAAAAATAGAAATACAAAACAAACAAAAACTGTAAAGATGTAAACAGTCGCAACAAAACACTCAGCTGAACTCTCACATAACCCAGCCAGAATACAAAAAAAGACAACAACATTCAGACCTTACATCCACAATAAATTATAAACATTCAATCCACAATCAAACCTCAAATCAAACAAATGTCAAACGAGAAACAGTTCCAAAAAACAACTACTTCCCAATCACAAAACATTGCTGTAAAATTCGTCCAAGCAATAATAAGCTTTCTTTACCAAAATCTTCCTCACAAATCGGTTAAATTGCCTGTCATCCCTTATACTTTTGCATCCCAGAGGCAAGCGATTGTACATCTTTATACCCTCGTATATAATTGAGTGTTTGGTAAGGGTACTCATAGGAATGCACAAACCTATATTTTCACTGTTGTACCTTGTCACATAAGCATTAGAACTCGAGTCATTACATCCCTTGTACTTTTTGCGGATCAACTCAACTGTCATAAGAATAAAAATACAAGTTAAAGTAAGTATCCCCTCCCTAATAAACTGCGGTTTACAGTGATCTCCGGAACGAGCCCCGCATAAACATCTCACTGCACGCTTCTGTAATACAAAAATAGACTGTATGAGATGCAGGCCAGCGAAGCCCCAAAATTGAATCCCATATCTCAAACGAGACTCTACCAAGGCAAAGTACACATCTATGGACTTTTTTGCCTCAAGTTCATTGCGAACCAATCTAATAGCATAGCAAGCCGAGGCCAATTTTTTTCTCAACATACTAATATGAGTATCACTACTCCCAAAAATTTAGCGCAGCCTTTATTTTCAATAGTTTCCCCATTCAGTGAGAGATTTGAAGCGGCTCCCCTAAATGTCATATGACTAGTCTTACCTAGGTTAAAAGTAAGCCTGCTTGCATCACACCGCTCCTTTATAATTCCAATATAATTTTTTATGGTTTCACTCAAAGTAACGTTGTCCGTTCCTAGCCACAGTATTGTGGTATCATCAGCAAAAAGTGTAAAGGATCCAGTAATGTTGATGAGAAACAGCAGGCGGCCAAGCGCTTATCCCTGGGGAATCCCATAATCAAGCACCGACGACTCACTGCCATGGCCACCGACCACCTGCTTCGTATTAGCCAGATATGACTCAAGCCAAGACAAAGCACGTCCCCTAAACCCATAACAAGACAGTTTTTGCAGCAGTATTCCGCGATCCACACAATCAAATGCCTTGGAAAAATCGCAAAACACCGCCGCAGCCGTCTCTCCCCCATTCAGGCCCAAATAAAGCCTCTCCAGTAGATTGAAGAGCGCATCACTAGTGATCTTTTTGCTCTGAAAACCAAACTAGTTTTTATTTAGCAAGTTATGCTTTTCCAAAAAAGTTAACATTCTGATTTTAACAGTTTTTTAGATCGGAATAGTTCAATATAAATTCTTGTGTTAAAAACATGTTGACATCTATATAAAATTCATACCTGTATCTCATTTCATGCATTTGATCATAGATAATTTGATGTAAAGGAGCGAAAATTAAATTTGGTTTGTAGAGAAGATTTAAAAATTAATAAATTCGTTTTTGATAAATTAATATTTTCTTTGCAGATCGAAAGAGAAAAAGCTGACCTTAGCGTACAAGTTATCCAACTTTCCGAACGTTTAGAGGAAGCTGAAGGAGGTGCTGAAAGCCAGGTAAGATGTTAATTTAATAATTTGTTTTTTTAAAATTAACTCAGTCAATGCTAGAAACTAGATTATAGTTCACGTTCATGTCAAAAGACTATGGAAAATATACTGCCGGACCTTCGAAGTAGATACATAAAAGAAATTGTTGGTTCAATTTTTAATCTAATTACCTCAAAGAACCGAAACATATTGTTTCAATGCGGTTTTAAGAATCTTGAGCCCATTTTGTGGTTTAAAGGTACAGTGCTTTAGTATGTGCAATA
>JAEQML010065073.1:0-21370 GCA_016904865.1 Pissodes strobi | reverse complement strand
AATTTTTACCAATCGAAAAACTTTTTTGTTTTTGGGAACTTCATATAATATTGTGCGAAGAAAATGTAGCCAAAGGGTTAAAGGAGTTTTTAGTAGCAAAACCGTCATTGTCACTATTATAGTTTAGGCGATATTATTTTTTAAAGCGCGCGGAATTTACAAATTTGGTTATTCTCGGCGAATATTGAGTGGCCGCTCGGTGGATCGAGAGTAATAATTTGTGTAATATGGTTTCGTCCAGAAATGTGTCAATTACTACGTTTTAGTAATGTATTTTATTCATTTGAACCGAATACGTTATAACCACTTTAAATGGTTTTGGTTAATTTTAGTTAGTTGCCAAAATTGCGTTATTTGGGTTAGTTCCAACTTAGGTACCTTAATATTTTTAATCTGTTCCGATAAGTTTTAGCCCTTTTGGTTTCTGGTTAGTTTTGGTTAGTCATTCAATTAACTTTCGGTTAATTTCAGTTAGTTTTAATTTATTTTAGTAATTTGAATCGCTTACGATACATAGGTACGTTATAACCAATTTTAATGTTTTTGGTTAGTTTTGGTTAGTCGCCAAACTTCGGTTAATTTGGGATTGTTTTAACTTACTTTAATATTTTTAATCTGTTACGATACGTTTTAGCCGCCTTTGATGCTTTTAATTACTTTTGGTTATTCATTCAATCAACTTTCGATTACATTCAGTTAGTTCCAATTTATTTTAATCATTTGAACCGGTTCCGATACGTTATAATGAATTGTAATGTTTTGGTTAGTTTTGGTTGGTCGCCAAAATTAGGTTAATTTGGTTTAGTTTTAACTTACTTTAATATTTTTAATCTATTCCGATAGCTCGTTTGGTGCTTTTAGTTCCTTTTGGTTAGAAATCCAATCCATTTCGGTTACTTTCAGTTAGCCCCAATTTATTTTAGTGATTCAATTTTTGGTTAATTCTAGTTAGTCACCAAAATTCGGTTAATTTGGGTTGGTTCAACTTACTTTAATATTTTTAAGCTGTTTCGATACGTTTTATCCCTTTTTGGTACTTTTTGTTACTTTTAGTTAGTCGCTCAATCAACTTTCGGTTAATGTAATTAGTTTTGGTTAGTCGCCAAAATTCGGTTAGTTTGGGTTAATTTTAACTCACTTCAATAATTTTAATCTGTTATGATACGTTTTAACCGGTTTTAGTGCTTTTAGTTACTTTTGGCTAGTTTTGATTAGTCAATCAATCAACTTTCGGTTACTTTCAGTTAGTTCCCTCCAATTTAATTTAGTCACTTGAACCCTCCGATATGTTATACCTAAACAAATTTAATATTTTTGGTTAGTCGCCAAAATTCGGTACGTTTAGGTAAGTGATAGTTATAATTTTGAATTTTAATTTTAGAAAACCTTTCTGGAATTGTAGGATAAATCGAATCTATGCAAATAAAATCTATTTGGACTGCCCGTCGCGTCAATCGCGGCGGCGTCGTCGTCGTAGATTAAATTTTGAATGATACACGTTCAATATGAACTATGCTTAATGAAACTTGGATTAACGATACACGCGTTTGATTATAGTGTTCATATCGAACTAGTATCATTAATAATCATGATACAAAAATATTGTATCATGATTAGTAACTATTATTTATTTCCGAAACTTTACACGGCAATCGGCAACGTGGTACAAAACGTGGCAACAGGCGCATTTCTTGTCGCTGGCGTTCGAAGAAGACGGATAGACGCTTCTTTACCCGTGTCACCCCCGCCGCGCCCACCCCTTCGTCAGCGATCTATATTGATCGTAATATATTCGGTATATTCGTTTTCGTTTTGGATTAAATAATGAGTAAAATTGTGGCGATTTTTTTATCAGCTTGGAACAAGATTAAACCTATTGGGTATTGTTAACAAGATCATTCTACACATGAAACCTCAAAATACGACTTTTTTTGCGGTCCCGATTTCTTTTATTTAAAAAAAAAACTGTGAAACTTCCCCTTTTTAAAAAATTTTGTTTTTTTATATTTCCACTCTAATATCTAAACACTCAATAGAGCTATCGATATGATTTTTTTTGTTTTAAAACACACACTTAGGCGCTTCTTTCCAAATATAAAATGGTTCGTATTTTTTATTATAAATATGCTCAAAATATCGACGACCTTGGGACTTAAGAAATTATGCAGGCAAATTTCCACTAATCGAAAAACTTTTTTGTTTTTGGGAATTTCATATAACATGCAGCGAATAAAATGTAGACATATGACCAAAAAAGTTTTTTGTAGCATAAGCATTCTTGTCACATGTATAGTTTAGGAGCTAGGATTTTTTAAAGCGCGCGGAATTTAAAAATTCCGTTTCTCCTCGGTTAATCTGGAGCGACAGGCACGTATAATATTCGAACGCCATGAAGACACCAAACAGTGTTTGTTTACTTAACAGGACATTATTATTATCACTATGTCACTATGTTATTTTATTGAGAATTTTCTTTTAAGAGACTGCGAAGAAAAAGCGTATCGAAAAATCATATATTAGGCTTAGGCTTCTTTATTTTCTGTCTGATAGACCGTCATTAAAACTTGAACTATTACTGCATAATTTGCATTTACATTCGATCATACATTTTAATCCCTGTTTTACGCAAACCGATTTACTACTAGCGCAATTTTTGTCTGAACATTGTATGGACAATAGTCTTCTTAAGTCTTCTGGCTCTGGCACTGGGTCTTTAATAGTTATCTGTGGTATCCACACATCATCTTTTAACACCCATTCAAGCTTTGCGGGATTTTCATACACAGGTTCTAATAAATGACTGGAATAACATATTTTTAATTTATAAATAAACCTATAAAAGTAAAATATTATTAACCTCTGTTATTCTGTTAAGTGCTAAAATGCGAAATAAAAAGTTATTACATTTTTAGATGTAGTCCAAAAGCATCTACTCTCGGCGGAAGTTCACAAACAGGCTTGTTTGAGGTTGTTGTTAGAAAGAGAGTCGGCACCAGGGGACAGATTTGAATACAACATATTATTTAAAACATAATTTTATAATACTCCGTTTATAAAGCGTTAAGCTCGTTAAGTGTAACTGTTGTCGGAATGATACCCCTGCAGAATGAAAGGGCAATACAGTGGAATTCGAACACTCCAGAATTTTAGATTTAAATCCCCTTGCAGCGTTTGTACCAGCACAATCTGAATTTGGTCGTAAACGATGCAGCAAAATCTACACTTGATTCTGTAAACTTCCTTCCAAGAGTTAATGCTATATACACTTTCTTTGCTACATCCACTGAGCGATGGACAATCTTAAGAAACACTAGTACAACATCTAACCCTAAAACCCATCAGTGAAACCATGTGGGAGAGTCGTGTGGATTCAATAAATGCTTTGAAATACCAAAATGGCGAAATGTTCGATGCCTTGGTCGAAATCTCAAATAGAAATGCCGTTGAAGTGAGTGTTAGGAACGAAGCTGATGCTCTGGCAAAGAAAATTAAATCTTTCAGTTTTTGCGTATGTGTCATCATATGTATAAGATCCTAAGTCTAATATGAGAATGAAAATGCAAATATTTCAAAAATCGTTTTTTATATAAATCACTTAAAATTAATATACAAACAGCAACAGTACTTATACAAAATCTAATGACACCTCCTTGTCGTTTTTTTTCTGCAAAGCGTCAGAAAATATAGCTATAGTCTA
Source organism: Pissodes strobi (assembly GCA_016904865.1). Lineage (NCBI taxonomy): Eukaryota > Metazoa > Arthropoda > Insecta > Coleoptera > Curculionidae > Pissodes > Pissodes strobi. The sequence continues at coordinate 17,673 of JAEQML010065073.1, read as the reverse complement.
ACCTAGCTGCAATATCATGCTCTATTGAAATAAATGATAAAGAGTTTAGCCTCTCGTGTAACATAGGCGTTCGCAAATGGTTTTCGATAGTCTTGAGTTTTGAAAAGCTCCTTTCGCCACTAGCCACTGATACTGGAAAAGTTAGCAGTATCCGGAAGGCAACAAAAAGGTTTGGTATGGTTGCCTTCAGATCATGTACAGCTATATATTTGAAGGTAGCAGGTAGCTTGTGGCGAATTTAAACCGTAGGCAATAGCTCTCAAAGAGAAAATATCGCCTTTTAATTCGATGCCAAATATATCTTTCTCTTCACCGTCAGTGAGGTAGAGTTCAAAATCCATGCAATGTTTCATGGGATCTTCTTTTTCGTTTTCAAGAGGAGAGATATCGTACTGATCTAATGGATTTCCAAAAGATCAAACCTCTTTTCAATTGCTTGAATGGTTGTGTCCAGCACAACAAAAAATATTTCGATTTTAAATTTTATGTTTGAATCTAAGATAGGTTCATCTGCACACGGTACGTAAATTGCCATTTTCTTGGTCGAGCTCGTACCTCCTGGGTGAAAATCGACGAAATTTCCAGCTAAGGAATAGCAAGAGGAGTCGCATCAACCAAGAAACCTTCGAAAGCCTTGTCAGATCTAAGCCCCTTGAAGTGATTCAGCAACTTTGCAAGAGTCCTGCCTGAACCCGACACATTTATTGCAGGATCTTGTAACATTTTGCTAACTGTATTTACATTATTTAGGATCTTATACCATACAGGGTTAGTAAAAAGAACCGGAACGCTTAAATATCTTCAACATCGTTAAAGCTACATACAGTGGTGGGCTAAAATATGGAACAAATTCATTATCTCGTAAACCACAATTTTTTTTAAAAATCGCTCGAACCCGTCGATTTTGTTTTTCGATCGCGCATATTCTGACGTAAAATGTAGATATACAGGGCGTTCCAAGTAAGAGTGACAGAAAAAATATTTTTTTATTAAATGAAACCCCCTGTATATTATTGCATATTCCGATTTTGCCGAGAATTCTAGACATATTTCATGAATAATGTCTTATACCTATCTCCAACTGTTTTTGAAATATTGACAGTTGAAAATCGACAATTTACCAAGTTTGACAGCCTGTGAAATCTAAACGACTAAAAATAGAGCAAAATGGTTTGCACTTTCCTATCTTGGTTTTTCATAAGCTATCGTTTGACACTAACCCTAGGTTTAACCAGAGGTTAAATTTAACCGGAATTTCTTAACCTCTGGTTAAATAAAAAAATAGTGTCAAACGATAGCTTATGAAAAACCAAGAAAGTGCAAACCATTTTGCTCTATCTTTAGCCGTTTAGATTTCACAGGTTGTCAAACTTGGTAAATGGTCGATTTTCAACTGCCAATATTTCAAAAACAGTTGGAGATAGGTATAGGACATTATTCATGAAATATGTCTAGAATTCTCAGCAAAATCCAAATATCCAATATATAAAATATTTTTTCTGTCATTCTAATTTGGAACACCCTGTATATCTACATTTTATGTCAGAATATGCGCGATCGAAAAACAAAATCGACGGGTTCGAGCGATTTAAAAAAAAAGTTGTGGTTTACGAGATAATGAATTTGTTCCATATTTTAGCCCATCACTGTATACAAAATTGGTTACCTGGTGGTTTCCGGGCGTGCGGAATTAAACCATGATATCGGCACTGTTGCCAGATTTCCCAGTTTTGTGCTACACGGAGTCATTTTGTTACCTTAAATGGAACGCCCCACTTATTTTTATTGCAATAAATTGGGCGTACCAAATTTAGTAAGATCTCAAATTTCTAAAATGTTATCTCTTCTAATTGCTGAGATGTGACAATACAAAAACGCATTTTTAGTAAAAAGTACCGGAACGTTTAAATATCTTCAAAATCGCTCAAGCTGCACATACAAAATTCAGTACGTGGGAGTTTACGGGCATGCAGAATTGCCAAATTTCCCAGTTTTACGCTACACGGAGTCATTTTGTTATCTTAAATGGAACGCCCCATTTGTTTTTATTGCAATAAATTGGGCGTACCAATTTAGTAAAACACCAAATTTTCAAAATTGTATCTCTTTTAATTGCTGAGATGTGACAACAACGCATTTTTGGTAAAATGTACGGGAACGCTTAAATATCTTCAAAATTACAAAATTTGGTACCAGGAGGTTTCCGGGCATGCGGAATTGAACCATGATGTTGACATTGTTGGCAGATTCTCCAGTTTTGCGGTACACCTAGTCATTTTGTTATCTTAAATGGAACGCACTTTTTGTTTTTATTGCAACAAATTGGGTGCGCCCAATTTAGTAGGATTCCAAATTTTCAAAATTTAATCTATTATGTGCTGAGATATGACAACATCACATTTTTGACACGTGTACCGCAAAACTGGGAAATCTGGCAACAGTGTCAATATCATGGTTCAATTCAGCATGCCCGGAAACCCCCACGTACCGAATTTTGTAAATGCAGCTTGAGCGATTTTGAAGATATTTAAGCGTTCCGCGGTACTTTTTGCTAATAATGCGTTGTTATCACATCTCAGCAATTAGAAAAGATAAAATTTTGAAAATTTGGTATCTTACTAAATATGATATGCCCAATTCATTGCAATAAAAATAAGTGGGGCGTCCATTTACGATAACAAAATGACTCCGAGTAGCACAAAACTGGGAAATCTGACAACAGCGCCGATATCATAGTTCAATTCCGCATATCAGGAAACCCCCAGGTACCAAATTTTGTAAATGTAACTTTATCGGTTTTGAAGATATTTAAGCGTTCCGGTTCTCTTTACTAACCCTGTATGATGACACATACGCAAAAACTGAAAGATTTAATTTTCTTTTCAGAGTATCAGCTTCGTTCCTAACCGTCACTTCAACGGCATTTCTATTTGAGATTTCGATCAAGGCATCGTATATTTCGCCATTTTGGTATTTCAAAGCCTTTATTGAATCCACACGGCTCCCCCACATGTTTTCACTGATGAGTTTTAGGTTTAGATGTTGTACTTTGTTTCTTAAGATTGCCCATTGCTGAGTGGATGTAGCAAAGAAAATATGTATATCACTAACTGTTAAAACGACCAAATTCAAAGTGTGCGCAGCGCATGGTACATGGGTGGGCGTCCCGTCGCCCCTACCCTGGCGCCGGCCCTGCTTCTTACAACAATCTCGAACAAGCCTACTTGTGAACTTATGCCGAGAGTAGATGCTTTTAGACTACATCTACATCGCATTTTAGCACTTAACAGAGGTTAATAATATTTTACTTTTGTAGTGTATTAAAAGTATGGTATTCTAGTTATTTACCAGAACGTGTGTATGAAAATCCCGCAAAGATTTGATGGTTGTTAAAACATGTTATCCGTAGAATCTCAGCCATAAAAGTGTCGCGGACCTACTAGCAATGGTAGGCCAGAAACTGATAACATAATGCATCAATTTTAAAAATATGTATTTTGTTGAGGGGAAGTGGTAAAAATATTGGCTATATATGTCAAACGTCTTCGAGGGTACCAGTCCAAGTCATTTTCTTATATCTCAAATAAAAAATGCAATATTTTCTGAATAATATAATATATCTCAAAGAGGTGTGGACACTGTCCACATTGCAGTTATAAAACTACGTAAAATTATTCTTAGATAATATAGAAAGCTTTGGTGGTGCCAAAGCTCAATGCCCCCCGGTCCAAGTATTTTAAAAGTCCTTTTATATAATATAATATAATATAATATAATATTTTTACCGTTTTACCAGGATTAAGACAAGTGTGGATACTGTTTGTTTTGAGTTCTGTTGCCGAAACTTGGTATAATTATTTAGGGATACGTAGAAAGCTTTGGGTGTATTTTCAAAAACAACTTTTATATAAAAAAATACCTTATATTTATTGTTTTGCCAAAATTAAGACAAGTGTGGACACTGTCCGCTTTGAGTTGCGTTGACGAAACTTGTTACTATTATTTAGGGGTAACGTAGAAAGCTTTCAGTGGTACCAAAGTTCAATGCACCCCTGTCCAAGTATTTTTAAGAACACCTTTTAGATAAAAAAATACCCTTTTTTTGCTGTTTTGCCAATATCAAGACAAGTGTGAACACTGCTGTCTGCTTTGAGTTGCATTAACGAAAATTGGTACAATTATTTATCGATAATTTAGAAAGCTTCTGGTGGTACCAAAGTTCAATGCGCCCCCGTCCAAGTATTTTAAAAAACACCTTATATATAAAAAATACACTATGTTTACTGTTTTGCCAAGATTAAGACAAGTGTGGACACTGTTCGCTTTGAGGTGCGTTGACAAAACTGGGTACAATTATTAAGGGATAACGTAGAACGCTTTTGGTAGCACCAAAGTTTAATGCCCCCCGTCCCTTAATAATCATACCAAGTTTCGTCAACGCAACTCAAAGCGGACAGTGTCCACACTTGTCTCAATCTTGATAAAGCAACAAACATAGGATATTTTTCAATACATAAGGTGCTTTTAAAAATACTTGGACGGGGGGTCATTGAACTTTGATAACACCAAAAGCTTTCTACATTATCGATAAATAATTGTACGAAGTTTCGTGAACACAACTCAAAGAGGACAGTGTCCACACTTGCCTTAATGTTGACAAAACAGTAAACATAGGATATTTTTTAATATATAAGGTGTTTTTTGAAGTACTTGGATTGAACTTTGGTGCCACCAAAAGATTTCTGCATTATCGATAACTAATTGTACGAAGTTTCATAAACGCAACTCAAAGCCGACAGTGTTCACACTTATCTTAATTTTGGCAAAATAGTAAATGTAAGGTATTTTATTATATAAAAGGTGTTTTTAAAAATACTTGGACGGGGGGGCATTGAACATTGGTACCACCAAAAGCTTTCTACTAAATAATTATACCAGTTTCGTCAACCCAACTCAAAGCGGACAGTCTCCACACTTGTCTTAATCCCGGCAAAACGGTAAAAATACAATATTTGTTATATAAAATGTGTTTTTAAAAATACTTGAAGCGGGCATTGAGCTTTTGTACCCCCAAAGGCTTTTTATATTACCTAAGAATAATTGTACGTAGTTTTATAAACGCAATGTGGACAGTGTCCACACCTCTTTGAGATATATTATATTATTCAGAAAATATTGCATTTTTTTATTTGAGATCTAAGAAAATTACTTGGACTGGTACCATCGAAGACGTTTGACATATATAGTCAATATTTTTACCATTTCCCCTCAACAAAATACATATTTTTAAAATTGAATCATTATATTATCAGTGTCTGGCCTGCCATTGAGAGTAGGCCCGCGACACTTTTATGGCTGCGATCCTATGGATAATATCACTCTAACTTAGAAGATGATGTATGGGTGGATATCACAGTTAACTATTAAAGACCAGAAGACTAAAGAAGACTATTGCCCATAAATGTTCAGACAAAAATGGCAATAGTTGTAAACAGTGATTAAAATGTATGATCGAATGTATATGCAAATTATGCAGTAATAGTTTAAATTGTAATGAGATGACGGTCTATCAGACAGAAAATGAAGAAGCCTAAGCCTAATATATGATTTTTCGTAGCCTCTTATGTAAAAATCTCAATAAATTAACATAGTGACATAGTGGTAATAATAAGGTACTGTTAAGTAAACAAACATTGTTTGGTTTCTTCATGGCGTTCCGATATTATAGGTAGGTACCTGTCGTTCCAGATTAACCGACGAGAAACCAAATTTTTAAATTCCGCGCGCTTTAAAAGATCGTAGCTCCTAAACTATAAAAGTCACAACAATGCTTATGCTACGGAAAACTATTTTGGTCATTTGTCTACATTTTATTCGCTGCATGTTATATGAAATTCCCAAAAACAAAAAGTTTTTCGATTAGTGTAAATTTGCCTGCATAATTTCTAAAGTCTCAAGGTCATCAATATTTTAAGCATATTTAAAATAAAAAATACGAACCATTTTATATTTGGAAAGAAGCGCCTAAGTGTGTGTTTTAAAACAAAAAAAAAACATGTCGATAGCTCTATTGAGTGTTTAGATATTAGAGTGGAAATATAAAAAAACAGGAATTTTAAAAGGAGGAAGTTTCACAGCTTTTTTTTTAAATAAAAGGAATCGGGACCGCAAAAAAGGTCGTATTTTGAGGTTTCATGTGTAGAATGATCTTATTAACAATACCCAATAGGTTTGATCTTGTTCTAAGCTGATAAAAAAAAATCGACACAATTTTACTCATTACTTATTCCACCACGAAAACGAATATAATAATTATTACGGTCAATATCAATGATCGACGGAGGCGGGGTGAGTGCGGCGCGGCGGGAGCACGAGCGACAAGAAATAATGCTCCTGTTGCCACGTTTTGTACCACGTTGCCGCTTGTAGTGTAAAGTCGTGAATAAATAATAGTTATTAATCATGATACAATATTTTTGTATCATGGTTATTAATGATACTAGTTCGATATGAACACTATATTGAAACGCGTGTAACGTTAAACCACATTTCATTAAGCAAAGTTCATATCGAACGTGTATTATTCAAAATTTAATCTATGACGGAGACACCGCGACGGTCCAAATAAATTTTATTTGCATAGATTCGATTTATCCTACAATTCCATAAACGTTTTCATAAATTAAAATTCAAAATTATAACTATCAATTACCTAAACGTACCGAATTTTGGCGACTAACCAAAAATATTAAATTTGATTATAACATATTGGAAGGTTCAAATGACTATAATAATTAAAACTAACTGAAATTAACCGACAGCTGATTGAACGACTAACCAAAAGTAACTAAAAGCACCCAAAAAGGGCTAAAACGTATCGGAACAGATTAAAAATATAACTAACTAAACTTCACTAATATTAATCAAAACCATTTAAATTGGTTATAACGTATCCGGTTCAAATGACTAAAATAAATTGGAACTAACTGAAAGTATTTGTGTGAGTGAATAACTAACCAAAAGTAACTTAAAGCACCATAATGGGCTATAATGTACCGGAACACATGAAAAATATTAAAGTAAGTTAAAACTAACCCAAATTAATCCAATTTTGGCGACTAACCAACATTAACCAAAAACAGTAAAATTGGCTATAACCTATCGGAATCGGTTCCAATGACTAAAATAAATGTAAACTAATTGAAATTTTCATACCACCGACGTTACTATATACAGTCTTAGAGAAATATGTTTCTAATATTTCTAATGGCTATTTCGTCATACTCCGAGTTACCTAGAAGTAAGTGGCGTAACCAGCTCTGGTAATTATCCGGCACCAGATATAATTACTTATATTTGTTTTCATATATTTTGAGGTGAAACTTCTTTACGCACGGTAGGATAAATTGGTTTCATGCGTGATGCTATGTAACGAAAACATGCAACGCTACGTAGTAGTGGGGATCGCATGAACCGTGAGCGTGCTTCGAGGCATTTTTTTATTAAGATCATTACTTTCGAGTCCTCACCAGCACTTATGGTCGGCTCGCCAAAAATGTTCAGACCTCTCAATGGTCCCAGTCGCCCTTGAATTCAGTTTAGCTATGTTTGTGACCTCTTTATGACTCGACAAGAAAAACCGCGGTATCTTAAAAATATGGAGTGTATCGCCAAATTTGTTATAGCTTTTAAATCGTCTAATATTTTCATACAAAAATTTAGAATAAAAAAAAATAGTTAAATTGGTGCTGGCAGAGGGCGCCACTTTGCGGAGAAAATAATGAGGTCACTGCTTATTATGTGTGAACTATCACGTATACGTCGACTCTGACCTCTTTTACACAAAAAAAAAATCATCAAAGTATTCTTTAATCGATCGTCGCAACAAAGAATTGCCATACGTAACATGTCAAATAGATGACACTTTATACTTCTTTAGCAGAAATATAGCAAAATATATAATATTTGAAGAGAATTAAAGGAAAAATATTGTGGCATCGAGTGTAAGAGGTCACAATTTTGGAAGCTGTCACAGTACACCCACAGGCACACACAAGAGGTCATAATAATAGCGATACCAACACACATACACACATACAGACAAAAAATCAAAATTTTTTTTTTCGATTACAAATCGATTGGTATAAGTTCCAGAGCGATCCGACGTACCGTTACGAAGTTTTTGTCCCGATTGGTCTCGCCCTATAGAAAGCCCATATTATAAATGGGGGCTTTCTAACAAGGTTCTTAATTTACATTGTAACTTAAGGAAATCGTGTATGCTGTTCAGTTCCACTTTCTTTTTTAACAGTTGTTTAACTCGGATCTCAAATTCCAATAATTTTTCCTTTTTTATCACCTGATGTTTAACCTTTGTTTAATACTTCATTCTCAGATATCAATAGGTTTGGCCCTGCATCGATTCCTATAATATTTTAATTAATTCGGTCTTAACATTATTAGATTTCTTGGGATTATTCTTCACGAAATTAATAACAGCGACTAGCAGAGAGAGCGGGGTGGCCAGAAGGGCATTATAGACTAATAAATATGAATAATTATTTATCAAGGCACTTCGCCTTATGGCGTTGTTAATTTTAAGACGTTCACTTTTTGAGAGCGTAGTGGCCTGTCAGACCGGCTTTTCCCTTTCGATAATTCGCACTGACAGGCCTCTTTAAGGTTAGAGCTTTGGTCTACCAGGGGTCTTTTCCCTTTTGGTAATTCGCAAAGTCTGTCGGTACGGGCTGCTGCGCAGCTTTTTATATCAAACTATGATCCCTAATTAGAGTATTCTTTTGAAATATTAACAAGATTAATCATAATAGTTTATACTTTAGCTAATAACAATTTATAATTAAGATTCATGGTTAAGTTCAAATTTTCCACTGTATGATTTTATTTTACTGGACATGCTAGTTGACATTATTTTATCCATAATTGACAGCAAGCTTTAAAAATATTTAATTCATCTATTTTGAGGATAAATCTCCATATTTTGATAACTGCAATTTTAAAACAGTTGATTTTAATATTCCGGATAAACACATTTTCAAATCCATGGGACAAATTAAGAATAAAACGACCATTATAAATAGAAAATGTTTTCCAAAATCTCGTCTTGGTGCCATCTTGGAAAATAAGCCTCTTATGCATTTCCTAGAATATTGGCGGCTACAAATATTTAGCCTAATTTTGAAAGCATATTTATTATTGTTCTGACCTTTATTTTATAAAAATTGCATGATTGAATTGTATTTCACTCTAAATAGACATTCTTGGATGACAATAAGAAAATACACTGTATTCGTTGTGACAACAATCACGCAAAAGCGACCAGGGAGTGTGAAGAATTTGAAATAAATTGACATAAATTTAATGATATATAACAATTATGATGAATAATGCATGTATTATAACCGATATATAGAAATAAACAAATCTAATTATCTTGTTTGCTTAATTGTTAAGTTGTGAACACTAAAAATAGAATGTATATTTTTAAAATACCTCAACGGGATAGATCGTAGTTATTCATAGGCGATTGTGTGACAGAGAGACGCACATTTACGATGCTTTTTGCATTATGTAAAGGCAATTTCTAGTTCGACAGACAGAATCAAAACCTTGTCAGATTTTGGTGTATATTGAGAATTAGCAGTCTATTTATCTATATGGACTGTCTGTCATTTTTCTTATACCTGAGTCAGTTATCCTTCGAAAGATTGTCAGGAAAACAGTAATTGGTTTCCATAAGTTAATTCAATGCTTCTTTCGTAATAAAATTATAAATTTTGTTAACTGTTGAATCTAATATTATACCTGTAACAGGCTACGATTACATATTATACTATCACCTGGTTTCTGGCCGAAATGGCGAAGGATCATGTTAAAAATTGATCTATTTCTGAAGGGAAAATAATCAAACATCATATTATTTATTAAAATAGACTACAAAAATTAGATAATCACCACAATAGGACTAGTATTGGAAAAGCATGGAACCCAATCCATTAAACTAGGTATTCTAAAGCAAATATTTCATACTTATGTCTTTATAATATATCAAATGTACATGCCTTCTTTTGAACGAATTAACTTTACACACACGATATAGTGTTGCAGCTGGGACCACAAAGCTTCGTTGTATATTGGTATTTTCCCCTTGGTTTTGTCCTATTATGCTGTCTTTCTAAATGGAGAAACAAACCCTTCTTCTAATCATTTAGCTTGCTTTCATTATTTCAGTTCGATAATACACCTTGATGGCCATCCACTGTTTTCGGCTTTGCTAATTATGGTTTTTAATTGCTGATTCGAGGTATTTTGGAATCAAGAATATATTTTCGCCTTTCTTGGAGGGTTGTGTCTAAAATAAAACAATAGTGATAGATTGTTTACAGATTAGCCGAGTAATTGGAGTTTGGACTATAATGCATGTAGAGTTATATTTTAAGGTTATTTAGGGATATCTAGCACTGTACTTATAACTTACTTTTTGTACACTTGATGGTCATTCTGTGGTGATTTTCTCGTTGATTTATACTTGATAATATATTGTTTTGCTTAGGTTATTACGGAATATTTTCATTTTGGGAATGAAACATTGACGTTTGTTAGAAGTATGAAGTATGTCATGTCACTCCGGTTTTAAACCATAGACCACACGACCGGTGGAAATCGCATCGGATCCCTCCGTCGATATCGACTCGAGAACCACTCTAATTCGCGTTGCATTTATTGTAGGATTTAGCTATCATACGCTTGAATTTGCTGATTATATTGGATGGTGTCAATGTTTAGCCCTCTAGGCTTGCATATTGACGCAGTATTACACGAACTCTCCATTATTAAAGTTCGATAATATTTCAGCTCGGAGTAGATTCTACCGACGCGAAGGAGATTGGTCTATGTTTCACATAGTATGTGGGGGATAATTTTGGCGGTATAAGTGACAGCTTTCTGAACAAGCGCGTGGCCTTCACGGTCGACACGGTTGCCAAGTTAATGCCTTATTTGGCACAATGCTATTAGTGGTGCGTGTTGATTGTAATTTTAGACTGCCGTATAACGCGTGGGTTATATATTCCAACCAAGCATGTAAAAGTAGGTTCCAACTGATTTTAAAATCATTTCGATAATGAGTCGCTTTAGCGCTTGATTTGGCGAATCCGGAAGTATGACATCATAACTTTCTAGTACTTTGTTACAAATAGGGACGCTGTTGGCAACATAGTATGTTGAGCCGGCGCGATGTTAATTCTGCTAGCCTCGTCATTTTCGGAGCAAGCCAATTTAGTCTTTATGTGATCTTGAAGGAACCAGTAGGTTTCAGTGCATAGCTCTCGAAATCGGGAATTTTCGTTGAGATACTGATATTTAGTGTGAAATATACAGTGCCCTAGTTAGGGGATTATTCAACGAAGCCCTTGAGCAGGATTGTGGTCGTCGATGGTTTCTCGTCCGATGGATGATTGTAGATGAAGGAAGATTTGTAGATTCGACCACCTGCACCCACGTTTGAGGATTTGACTTTCGAGAGCTGCCACACACTTGAACCCCGTTTAACATCTATAGGTATGTTGTTTGAGTAAATTTGATTCATATATTGTTTTGATCTGTTATTTGTTGAGGTTCCGTACCTGTTTCGTTCATATTTTGGCTTGATCACAGTTCTAATTTGCCCTATTTGTTTCAGGGGTTTTCTGGTTTTGGATTTTTGGATTCCTATTTTTAAATCTGGATTTTTGGACTTTATTTTTGGATCATTGGTTTTATGGGATTTCCATTGTTCCCTTACGTTCCGGTTTCCTACCTGGGTTTCGAGACTGCATACTGAGACTCCTCCGACAACACGTGGTTTCGGAGTAACCATCAAGTCAGTGGCGTGACTCGCTGTCGGTTCCAAGCCTCAACGCATACGGAGTATGTCTTCTCGACCTTGACGCTCCAGTGATTTGACGAACACCTGGATCCTGGATGAACTCAATGTTGGCTTGAAACGTATCAGATAAGTCTTAAGTTAGGATATTATCTAGTATATTTTGGGACTTTTATTTTATTTCATTTTATTATTGTTTTATTTGATTGGTGATTTAGGCTACTTAAATTAAAGTTCCGGGGAATTTGCTTAATGAAACTATTAATTGACTTATTTTAAAATATAGCTACCTTCAAGTTATTTGGGAGTAACGAATTATTCTCAATAGTTAGCATAGGTATACTGGATTATCCAGCTAATCCGGACAGTTTTGGCGTGTTATTAATTCATTCCAGCGTAGTCTTGATCGCGTGTTTTACTCCTTTTCAGCGTCGTATAATATAAAAAGTTTTGAAACTGTTCGCATATAAGCATAACGTATCGACGCGTAATCATATAGGTTTACCTCTGGTATGGATACCATTTAATAGGTGAATATTATACTTACATGAATCTAGTACATTTGAACTAGCACATTAACTTCTTGCTTATTGATTAGAGTTATTTAGAGTGTAGAAGTAGAAGAAGTTATCATATTTTTGTACCGCATAAGTTGAAACACCAATCAGGGGCATGTAAACGACACGTGATCACGTATTTGTATTTATAGGGCGCCGTAGATATAACATGAAGTACTATTTAACATTAAACCGTGACTTTTATTATTCCATCTTTAGCATACATTTATATATTAATTGTCATAGCTACATATACAGGAAATTCTTGTAGCAATTACTTTTCTTATTTTATTCAAAAGTATAGTCACCAATACGGAATATACACTTGTTATTTTTGTTTAATTGGGGTGATATTTCTTTTTGTTTCCCCTTCCAAGTTTTTCAATAGGTTGCAGCGGGGAGGAGAGCAATTCGTGGTTATTGGTCGAATCTCACTGAAGATCCAACATCAGGGCATGGCGATAAGTTAACCGCGTGGCGCTCAGGCATTATAACTCACCACGACCCTTCTCCACTGTCTAAAAGCTGAACTTGGAGATTATTGTGAAGTTGGAGATTATTGTAAACTTGTATATTTATGTAAATTAGGTTTGTATTTGTTTGGGAACTGAGCGTTACATACTTCTCCCAAAATCAGATGTATCAGCCAAAAGGCTTAAAACTATTTAACACTTTATACTTTTAGGTCACCATTTATTTCATAACTCATCAATTCTTCGCAACTAAACTTTTCACTAAATTATTGGGAAATATGCCTGCTATTACCTATGTACCTACACTACAGGGTCCTGCAATAGTCCTATACTACTTAAGTAAAAGGGTGAGGCAAGAAGGGACTAAATTTATGTTATGTAAATCAATCTATACATAATATCGCTAATCACAACTGGTACCATACGGATTTTTTAATGTTGATGGCGCTCACCGGTAGTGATGACAGAGACTGGTCTTGGTCTTTTGGTCATGGTCTTGACCTTGCAGAAAAAGCAAGACTAAGACCAATACCAGCTCTAAGTTTGCAAGACCAAGACTAAGACCGAGCAGTGAAAGACTTATACAAGACCAAGTTGCTATTGCAAGACTTACGCAAGACCAAGATCGAGCATGCAAGAGTCTTGCGTTTTTTTTCGCAATTTTTATTTGTTTACATATTGCCCTTAGTTCTGGGATCGAAATTGTTGTTGGGTCGAAATATGGAGAATAAAATGTCAGAATCATTTTGTTTGTGGGATACATGAAGGGAAAGTTAGGTATTCACTATTTGCCACGCCGCCGCGCCGCATTGTATGTAAATGAATAATAAAATATTCAAGCAAAAAGAGCAGTTAAATTTTTAAAGAAATTTATACTCATATTTACAAAAATTCAATATGGATTTTAAACAAATTACACAAATGCCAATAAATTTCTCCAAGCGCTGTTGCATATAGACATATAAGAGTAATCTATTGTTGTTCCATTTTACCAACATTAATACGTCCATTAAAAAATGCAAATTATCAAATGGAAAAGCTGTTATTACAAATCTTATATTACATCATCCTAATTAAATATTTTAAAGACGAACTACCCATAAACTAAGACAGTAATATTTTACTGATACAATAATATCTATCACCGGAAAATATTAAATATTTTAAGAGAGGTTCAATGCATCTTGAATTCTAAACAAAATAATTTAGTGCGCGGTCATCAGCCTTACATTAGGTTTATGTCCACGTTACTCAAAATATAAATAACCTGAAAACGATTCTATTACAAAGGATTCCAAACTATCGCGATTATTTGTTTATGTCGATGGTAATTCGAATTGCACTCATTCAATTTCACATATGCTTATTTTGATATTTGACTTGAAGAGCCTAGAAGAAAATAGTAATGCTAAATTAATATGTTTGCACAAATCAAAACAGCTTGTGCAAACATTCATTTGTAGCGGTTTCTTTTAATATTTATTTAACCCTAGGACGCTAAGCATATTTAAATATACGTTAAGGCTAAATATTTGCGATATCTAACGCTTTTTTTTTGAAATTATGAAAAATTTATAATCATAAACCAGGATCAGTAAATAATTTTATCTACTGAAAACCTTTTTTATTAAATAAATTTTACAAATCGTGTGATTATTAATTTTGATTTGATTCTCATATTGTATATAATTTTGCACGATGTTCTAAACAAAATGAAATGAATAGTTTCGGCGGTAGGATCCTTGTGAAACATCGTTGAATAATAATAATAATATATTAGTAGACTGCTTTTAGATGTTTCAAAATAATTTAATGAGATATTTTTCTCTACATATGTTTCGGCTTGATGAGGCTTTTATCAAGAGTAGTTGTATACTAAAATCTAAAATTGGTATACCCTACTAAACCGCCTGACGGTATTTTGTTTTTATTGCACTGTTAATTATGCAGGTGTTTGAAGATCAGGTTGTTCGTATTTAAAACGTCTGTTTTTTGTGACTTTTGGATTTCTAGGTACTCCAAAAGGTTCAGCCTTTTGTATTTTGTTTCCGTGTGTAAAAGTTTGACATTATTCCTATCTATAAAATGGTGATTTTCTATACAATGATTTTCTAAGCTAGAATTTTTAATATTATAAAAAATCGATTTTTTGTGTTCTTTAATCCTAATATTAATCCTATATTCGACCAGTTTGTCCTACGTATACAGCTTCACAGTTCACGCAATTTATTTTGTAAACACCAGACTTAGATTGTCTGTCAACTTTGTCTTTATTGTTTATTAGCCTTCTCCCTAGATTATTCTTATTAACCTGAATTGTTTTACAGTCAAATTTATTTATTTTTTTTGAAACTTTATCTGTAATATTCGGAATATAATTGATACATTTAAACTGCTCCTTTTCTAATTCTAATGTGACGGTTATAAAATTGTTTAGTTAAAATGTTCTTCTCTTTTCTATTTATTAATTTGACAATTAAAGCGATCCTATAACCGTTATTATTTGCAATCTGTTTGATAACGGATACTTCTTTTTGGAGACTCAAGTCTAGCGGAAAGCTGAAAAGTCTAA
This sequence comes from Pissodes strobi, assembly GCA_016904865.1. Taxonomy (NCBI): domain Eukaryota; kingdom Metazoa; phylum Arthropoda; class Insecta; order Coleoptera; family Curculionidae; genus Pissodes; species Pissodes strobi. The sequence goes on along the minus strand of JAEQML010065073.1, from coordinate 2,190 downwards.
GGATGAGACTATGAAAAGCGGAAAGTTTTACTTACCAAGATTGGTTAGAGTCTTTATCAATTATTGCATCTGTTATTGTTGGTTTCCTATATATACAGGGTGGTCGGTAATGAATGCGCCAAAAAGCAATCCTAGCTTAAACTTCTTAAAATAATGATATTGAGCCAAATATGCCTAAGTAAAAGTAAAATGTTGCTCATTAATGAGATACAGGGTGTTAAAGTTTAATTCTCGAAATTGTCATTACTCTATTGCTCAAGCTGTTTTTGAGATAACGACATAAAAACTGGGAATCGGGGGTTTTCGGGGATGGGGAATACGATTATATTATAGTTTTTCTCATAATATGTAGAGGGCTTTAGTTACACCCTATGCCCTCGCTATTTCATGCCATAACTTTCTTGTTAGTGCCGTTTCATTATTTATTAATAAAAATTATGATAGAGTAATGTATTTTAAGAAAAATAGGTATACTACATTTATTTCGATTAAACAAACCGTTTTCGAAATATTTGCATTTAAACATTTTATTGTTATTATTTTATAGTCAAATCGCGGCCTCAAAAATAATTCGTTAAGAATGGAGTAGGCTATGTATAAGGAATGAACGTAGTCATGGATACTTGACAATACGTCAGGCAGTGTTGACATTCATTAATTTGAATGAAAGGTATTTTAACGTTAATTTAAATCGGAATAAAAAACAACTTCAAGTAATTAATATGCCTAGGCATAATGAATATACCAATAGTGAAATGAGAGATATGATTTGCATTTATTCCCAAGTAAATTTTAATAGTCGTGCGGCAGCAAGACGCTACCTGCAAAAATATCAAAAAAGAAGGCAGCCGGATCGAAGCATTTTTCAAAGATTATACTCCCGACTAGGCGAAACAGGTTCTGTTCGTCCTCAGAGTCATGTTGGGCATTCTAAAGCCATATCTTAGAACAAGAAGAAGATATTTTAGTGCGAGTGGGTGACAATCCAAGTATAAGTACCAGATATTTAGAAAATGCTACTCATGTGAAAAAAACCTCAGTTTTAGGAATTTTACATAGTGAAAATCTACACCCATATCATTTTAATCCCGTTCAACATTTACTACTAACCGATTTACCAGCTAGGCTTCAGTTTTGTCAATTTCTGCTTTATAATCACAATCACGTTCCAACGTTTATCAATAAAATCCTTTTCACGGACGAGGCGACCTTCACCAGACGAGGTGTGTTTAATTGGCGAAACAACCATATGTGGGAACTGGAAAATCTACACTTAACCAGAGAACGGAATTTTCAGCAGGAATTTTCTATTAATATTTGGTGTGGCATAATTGGTGATATTATTATTGGACCTTTTGTGTTGCCCGCAAAGCTTAATGGTAATCAGTATTTGCAGTTTCTACAAAATGAATTGCGGAATCTTCTTGATGATGTTTCTTTAAATTTACGACAAAACATGTGGTATATGCACGACGGTGCTCCACCACATTATCCAGTTGCAGTTCGAAATTTTCTAGATGAATGGTTGCCTCACAGATGGTTTAGTCGTGGCAGTCAATTTCCATGGCCGCCGCATAGCTCGGATCTTAATCCTTTAGATCTATTCTTTTGGGGTTATATTAAATCTTTAGTGTATACAGAACAAATCCGTACACGCGAGCAACTATTGCAAAAAATTTATGATTCTGCCAATGTTATCAGGAATAAACAAGGAACTTTATTCCAAGCAAGGCGCTATTTGGTAAAGGGGTTAAGAAAATGCATAGAAGTGAATGGTGAACATTTTGCACATTTGTTGAAGTGACGTTTTTCAGTATTTGTTCTTGATCAATACATTATACGCTATAAGTATGATATATCAGTTTTAGTGTTTAACTATTTTTTGACTGTGCAATAAAATGTTTAAATGCAAATATTTCGAAAACGGTTTATTTAATCGAAATAAATGTAGTATACCTATTTTTCTTAAAAATCATTACTCTATCATAATTTTTATTAATAAATAATGAAACGGCACTAACAAGAAAGTTATGGCATGAAATAGCGAGGGCATAGGGTGTAACTAAAGCCCTCTACATATTATGAGAAAAACTATAACATAATCGTATTCCCCATCCCCGAAAACCCCTGATTCCCAGTTTTCATGTCGTTATCTCAAAAACAGCTTGAGCAATAGAGTAATGACAATTT
>MU193927.1:2604-21372 GCA_016904865.1 Pissodes strobi | reverse complement strand
AAAAAAAAATAAAGATCATTTTACTAAGAGTAACTTTTGTATTTAAATTTGTTTTCCAACCCCCGTAGTTTTCGAGATAAGGTATAGGCCCCTCTTAAACGGGCCACCCTGTACACAGGTTATTGCACATTTGCACATGAAGGGTTATAAGTGTCACCTGGCGGGCGGCGTTTGTCAGTGAGTCGACGTGAGTTTACATTTGCAGTATTTACTTAATGTGTAAAAATTAGTGAAAACCAACAACTGTCTGCACTTATAGGTTCTTCAAGAACACGAGTGAGTCAATGTAGGGTGTCTGCAAAAGCGTATAAAACGCGGAAAGGTGTTTTGAAACCAGAAAAGCAGGAACCATCCCGAAAGGTTAGTACACAGTATGTAGGTGTCTAATGAAAGTTTCTCTTTGCAGCTTTCCTGCAAATGCAAGCTGAAGTGTAAAAGTATAAATTGCGAAATACGATTAGTCCTATTTAAAAACTTTCATGCTGAGAATTCAAAAGTACAAGGTTCATATCTATGGGATTTATCCACTTGATCAGAATTAAAAAAAGTCGTCGCAACTCCTACGAGGATCCAAAGGAAAGTCAAAAGCAAATCACATTTCCTGATGATACTAAAGAATTTGTTCGCGTGTGTAAGAATAGTTTTGCAGAAACAGTTTGTGTCCTATAAAAATTGGACATAATTATTTCCAAGAAAGAGAAACTCGTTACAATGATAAGCGAAGTATCACATGAAACCAAAATATTCTGCGTTTGATAGTGAATGTTACAAAGCATGTTAATTCTATTCCCCGGCAAGAAAGTCATTACGCAAGAGCAAAATCGACTCAGCAATATCTAGACCCGGACTTAAAGATAAATCAAATTTTCAAAGCATTTAAGAAGTTGTACCCAGACATTGACGTTACTTACAAATTTTACAGTTCAGCATACAAGCCAGAATTCTCAAACATTAAATTCAATCGGCCAAGGAACAAGCTCAACAACTTTTAAGGTGAAATTTCAGCTGTTCTTAATAGGCTAGTTAAAATACGTGGTTGGGGTAGAAAAAATTAGTAACAAGGTAATCTCTACGTAAATGAGTAGTCCAAAGGGCCCGTATCTCAAAAGTCGCACTTTGTCGCATGGGCGGAACTTGGAAAAAAATTGCCACCATCTTCAATTTTTTCGAATTTATTAAATATTTTATAAAGTATGCATTATATCAAAAAACCTCAAAAGACCTTTTTGATGGAGAATCAAAAGTTACGGATAATAGAAAAAAATCAAGAACATTGGCCAGAAAACAAAAAAGTTATTAAAATTTATTTGATTTGGCAAAACAAGATTTTTTTAAATTTGGTTAATATCTAGAATAGTATGCAGTTTATGAAAAATACTCAAAGAACCTTTTTTGTGCAGAATAAAAAACTACAATAAATGGAAGAATGTAATAAATTTAATGGGAAAATTGTAAAAAAAATTTGTACGGAAGGAAAAACACTTATGATAAGAAAAACATTTCAGTAGTATTTAACTCTACTTTATAAATCGTCTTCTTCATTATCGTGCACTAGGGCGTTACTACAGCTTACACCGTAGCACTGACCACATTTTACAGAGCACTTTGGTCCAATTTTTCTGCAAGAACAATTTTTCGAGCAATTGCTTTCTTTGCAATTGCAAAAAATTAATTTTAACAGGTCTGAGGGTGCTGGATCTTGTGTTGTGGTAATAGGTACTAGATATCCCTGTTCGTTAGTTTTCCAGCCATATTTGAGAGGGTTGAGGGAGTTTCCCAGCCATTCTTGAATCTAGTAAAATATACAACATAAGCATAATAAGGAATGTATTTTATATACTTATTTTAAAAAGTTTTACCTGAAAATGTCCTAAAAATGTGCTGTTTGGCAGATTCTTCGGTTGGCGGCAGTGAGGCTAAACTTAGTTCTGAACTTAAGCTTTGCCTTGAAGTCATACGCATGTATAGTGTGTGACGTAGCTGGTTAATATCATGAATCTTCTTTGGACACCAGTAAGGGTTTAAAAGAATTTTAAGTCCTGATTTAGTCAAAAATGTCATGTCTGCAGTAGGTTCATGAAATACATTTAGGTCTAGACACAGATCTTTGTTTTCTTGTAGCAATTTTAAAAAGCATTTTTTTTTATTTGTTGTATAAAGATGGTGTCTCACAGACTGACATTGCGTGTATAAAAAGTATGTAATCTTTTGAATGGCCTAATATTTCCTGAATCTCATTTATTTTAGAAATTTTGTCGCTCTTTGCCTCTTTGCTCCTTTGCCTGGTCGAAGCAAACACACATTATTTTTTTTTATGTGATATATATGTAAAACCATAATGTCTGTATCCTCAGAAACCACGGTCACATGTGTTTTAAGGTTGGACAACTGAACAGCCGTCATTGCTATTAGTACATCAGCATCCCTTTCCGCTTGATATACGGTAATATCATTTTCTAGATATCTTCGAAGGATTTCGATAAACTCTTTTTTATTTTGGCTATTTCTTAAAAAGACATCTTGTGGTGTAACAACTGTGGCATGCAATTGGATTGAGACTGCTACACTTTGTTTAGATCTAAACTTCTGTAATTTATCCTTAGTTGATGGATTTTCTGGATTATAACCATCAAAAACGACTATAGAATTTTTGTTATATGTATGTACGATATAATTTACATACTGCAAGAATATTTCGTGGTATGTTGCTGGTCTTTGTCATTTTACCTTATGCAAAAGAAATCCGCCATCTATGACATAAAATGTCTCGTTATTATTTATGGAATGATCTGGAGTTTGCAAGCTGTCAATTTCTTTTAGAAGTTGAGATTTTACTCCCTTTCTTAGGTTGCCATCTTTAAAAAGTGCCAATGGATATGGTGAAAGTTCGAAGTTAAAACATTCTTTAATTTCTTGAGGTGTTTTGTTCGAGCCAATAATTCTGTTAAAGAGCTGCATGGTGTTTATGTCTACGTTCTTTTGGCAAATTTTAATACTGTTGGTCATTTGGGCAAAGTTTTTAATATTTTCTGACCTTTTACATTGTATTTCGGTAAATTTTTTATCAATATTTCTCTTTAAAATGTTTGTGCCAATGTCACGAGCATTATCACAATTTACAGATGAAGATGCAATAATACCAGATGAAAGAGACATGAATTCGGTACACTTAAAAGGATCATGATCCTCTAACCAAGTACAAAACTTTTCAAAATCAGTCTTGTCTCGTTGAAGACGAGATTTACTCAACTCAACATATTTACTGGATGATGATGATCTTACCCCAACAAAGTCCTCTATAAGGCATACATGCTAGAAATCCATCTAGCTAAAGAAGAATTTATGAGCCCCCGACCTTGGGTCAATCCACCCTGGGTTTTCATGGCTCGAATTAGGCTTTGTTCGATTACCATATCGCTCCAGGTGCCAGACCAAAATTTGTCCGTTCTACGAATTGTAAATAGTCCTTTGGTAATAAAATTTTCATAATGACTGGATCCCATAGATTCTAATTTCTGCATTTGGATAAGGTATAGGTGTGCACATTTCGCATAATTTAGATGGCCGGTAGCATAAAATACAGGGATGAAAAATTTGATACAGTGCATGTGAAGCGGCCAGACACCAGACCGTTCAGCCATAATTAAGGGTTTCATTGAACTCACTAACTTGAAGTAATTAACCCACAATTTCCCTGTCCTGCGAGCTTTAGAATATGCCTCATGTGTTTCCTCTATTTGTGCTTCAATCTGCTTCAGTAGGGGTTCATGAACTAAGAAATGTGCACGCAACGCCCTTGAATAAGTAAGTCCGCTCATTAATTGATGTACTGTGTTTTTAGCGTACACCGTACTTAAAAGCTCTTCTAGCCCACTTCCTGCCATAATGTTTCCTACACTCCCCATAAAAGACATCAAGGTATGAAAGCCGCCAAGTCTAACTATAACTGAGCTTACTATATTACTTTCGTTTGAGGCTGTTACTATGTCCACAGCTTTCTGAAAAAGGGGTTGATCAAAAGTAACACTACAAGGCTTTTTGTATTGTATACACTTTTCGGCAGCAAAAACCAATGCTGTATAAATTGTATTAAGATTTCCAGGATCCATGTTAACGAACGGTAATAGAATTATATTACTGTCTATGGTACCTGCGTTTGCTTTTACTGTAGACATAAATCCGTTCCATGATGATCGACATGGAAAACGAAGGACGCTACCCATAATCCAGAGTGTATCTGCGTCGATTGCCAAAAATTACAGCTGTTGATTGTATCATTTTCATCCCAGTTCATTGTGATGGTAAACAGACCAGACTTTGGTGTTTTTTTTTTCTAAAACTAAAAATAAAAACAACATATAAACTATAGGTGTATTACTAATTTATAGTTATATTTTTAATCTTACTTGTAATGATATACTGCCAAACTTTCCTATAGCAACTAACAACTCTCGAGTGTGTTGCCTTTGAAACGTCGGAGCAGGTGAGATATTTGATGGCGATACGCACATTATTCCTACCATTGAGTGAAAAGTATCATGTCGCCCTTTTAAAGCTATCATTTTGTTTGGGTAAATGGGTACCATAATCTACTCAACCATAAAACTGCCTATGTTGGAAAATAATTTGAGATCTAATAGACATCTTATCTATAACTATGTTTAAAATTACCGGAGACTGGTTTTGTCTTGTTGCAATAGCAGCTAAAGTTTCTTTTGAAAAGCCTGGCTTTCCGTCCACAACCCTATACCACTTCCTTAAAGTACTTGGATGAGGCAGGAGATTATTCCATGGTTTACGAACATAATTGTAAGCGGCACTGGAGTGGAATTGAAGTGTAAGTGCAAATTTCCTCAAATCTGGGGAGTATTGCCTAACTCTTGTATAAGTCAATTTTCGTGAAATTAAATTCTTAATATTTTGTGACATGTTATCCTAAAAATATAGAAATATTTTAATTTGAATGAATCCTTACAGTTTTCATTTTCCGAGGCTTTTTCATTGATTTAGTCTCTAGAATGGTATAGTATGTGGTTTCCCTAATTACAAAATTTTAAAAATATCAGTTAACTTGAAAAGCATTTTTCTAATATTTATTCAGAAAAAAATATCACAAACTCTAATATCTCTAAGTATAATCTCTTGTGATGTAAGCATTTAATGACCAGCCACTCTGTCTATTGTATAATATACTCATAGTTTGCATTTAGTTTTGCTACATACTTTAATTTAAACCCTTGAAAATCAAGTATAAATGCTTTCCCATATAAGGCAATTAGCATTGCTTAATTTTGCTTTTTCAAGATTAAATAATTCAATAAGAAAAAGCATAGATTAAAATATCTCGGAAAGCAAACAAGCACATACAGAGAGCTAAGAACTGTAATTTGAAAAACTTCACTGGCATATTATTCTAATCTTGAAATTAAGTCCAAAAATCCTTATTAATATGTTAACTATTGTTCGAAAATGCACCATTTCAGAGATACAGCTGATGAATATTACCTGTGCTGATTCTCTAAAATGCTACTTTTTTCCAAAGTAAGTTTATAAAAACTGTCATATTATGTCCTATTTAAATTTCAGTTGTTTCTAAAAAATAGATTTTTGAATAGCCTAAAAAACTATACAAAATGGAGTGAACACTTTAAGTGAAGCATCCTATATATATTTTGAATTAACTGTATTAAATTACGTATATGTACATACCACCATATCTTGTGCACTATTCTCAGTAATAAGACTCTTTTTCTTAAGATGATCGACCAGTTGACATATATTTGTAATTCGCTTGGTCAATCCTCGGTTCCTTTGTCGAAGCCTTTTGATTTGACGTTCTTGATCAGTATTACACCATGTCTAATTTTTTTGACTAAATCAACACAAAAATAAATTCGTTTAACCCTTTTTCTGATAGAGCTAGCCACTTAAAAATAACATCAACACATCATCCGATAGACTCGTAAAAATTTTAATTGGATCTATCGGATGGTACGTTGAATCAGCCAAACATTGTATTAAATAGCTGTTTAATACAATTTTTGACTGATTCAACCCGCCATGCGATAGATGTAATAAAAAATGTTATGAGCCTATCGGTTGTTCTGTTCGTTTTATTTTTAAGTGATTAGCTTTACTAAAAAATTAATTAAACGATGCTTTTTTTGTGTTGATTTTGTTTGGAAGGTCAGGGGTACTCGGTCCGCATGCGTGTCCTTTCGAGTTAGATCAGGTTGATGGTTGGCGCAGTATCCAGGGTACAGATTTGCTCCCGTCGACATGATAAAATATCTATATTGCTTTCTTTATAGTTGCTCCGTTCCTACCGCAGTATTACCTAATATAATTAATTATTACAATTTATTATCTGTGTAAGGTGGTTTGTGTGTGCACCGGGAAGGACACAAGCGTCATAACTGATAGATTTGAGCAAAAAATTGATAGATATGACCTAATATTGTGGGTAAAAACATTCAATATTTGTAAGCCCTGATCAAATAAGTGACAAATTTTATCTCATATAAGAATAATCTCAACTGCAGTTCATCAGCTATTTTGATATGTTTGATCAAAAAAGGAATAAACCTATAAATTGATTTATAGAATAAATCTAATGTATAATTGATTTTATTCTAAATTTTTTTTAATTTTATAAAATTACTTATTTATATCAATAAAAATCTTATTAAATTAATATGTTGAGTTTTATGGTATTAATCATAGAGATATTGAATCTATTCAATGCCGATTATTCCAGGTAATTAATCGAATCATTAAGTAAAATTAATAAAATGTCGGACTAGTGCTATATGAAATCGATTTTGGATAAAATTAATCCTTATAGGACAAATGGTATCAAACAATTCTCTCCGTGTAGAAGTCAACTAACTAAATTGGTAATCGAGAGTTTTTTGAATGTCAGATTATACCATGAAGCTGCCACTTATTCTCAAAGAGATGAAAATATTCGCCAAAAATATACCAAACTTGTCTTATTTAAAAATCAATGATTCGCAGTTCCATGTTTTTTTTCCACATAAATAATATTATTTTTTTTATATTTATAATATTCAAACGTTATTGCAATTGTGGCTTCTTGTCTGTGTCTATTTTCAGCAAATTATTTCTATTATGTTATACTTAGTAGTCTGTTACATGTACATAATATTAAATTATATTAACATTATGTTAAAGATTCTGCTGAAATATATGTAATTATTGATCTAAAGATTGTACGGGTGTTTTTTTTCACCCCGCACCAATGACTGTTTATGCCTAATAAAGACAAAATGTTTTCTTTGTTCTTCCTTCACCTTAGTAAAGTTAATTGAAATAATAAGTTACCTAGCAACATGTGGTTTAGACACCGAATAATCGTTAGTTAATATTCGGTGGGTTAGATGAGCTACAATTTTATTATTTGCTAAAATTATGTAAAATCCTGTTTTTTCGAGGAAACTTATTTGAAATTTTGTAGGATGTTTTCAAAAAATAATGCACGTTCATTTTACTATAAAACTAGATTATCAATTGTTTTAATTTCGTGCGGTAATATTTACTGTATTCGTATACAATAATTTTATTAATGGAAATTTCCAAGTATTTAAAATACTTTTATTATGTATTTTAAGTTCGTAATTTCAGTTTTTCTAAAAAAGGAATATTATTGCTAATAAAAGTAATGGAAAATGTAGCTAACCAAATAAAATTTAACCGTAAATTTTCATTTTGACGATAATCAAAAGTGGAATATGTTTTCACGTGCATTCAAAACGTCGAAATTGCCTCCTAAATGCCTCCTAATATCTTATTGGCAGGAATTCATGGCATACGCAGTTCGAATCGGTTTCCCGAGTAGACCGACTTATGCCTAGTTCATATACATCCGTTCTTTAGTCTTGGCTTCACGTAATTGGCATAATGTGCGATATATTCCTGTTATATATATATATATGCCTGGGAGTGAGTTCCACAGTGATGCAGTGCGCCAGACAAAGGAGTTCTTGTAAAGCGATGTTCTAGGTGTTTCCAGTTGTACGACGAACTGGTGCGATCTTGCCGTCTGTCGTGACTGTCTGACAGGCGCTGCCAGGGGCGGGATCAGGCGGACCAAAACCTGGGAACATCTGCCATGGAAGCATCTGAAAAACAGGTACATCTCGACCACATGTCTGCGGTGTTCCAGACTATCCAGATTCCGAGTCAACTCCGTGTCGCCGACAAGATGCACATCTCTCTTCTGAATGGGATCCAGCAGCCGTAGGGTGTGCTTTGGTGCGGCACCCCTGATGTGTGAGCAATATTCTACGCACGGTCTTATTTGCTCTTTGTAGAGCAAGAGCAAATGCTGCAGTGTATATAGTTTTTTGTTGCGAAATAGCGCACCAAGCTTCTGGGAGGCTCATTTTGCGATGTTAGCAATATGGTTATGCCAGGACATATTGCTGTTGACCGAGACACCCAGCAGTCTGATTGACGAGGATGAAGGAATGGTCGATCCTGCCATAATGATGTCAGGGCCCGCCGTATTGGACCCCTTGGTAAACGTTACTGCTTAGATCTTTGCAGCATTGAACTGGACCAAATTTATCTCGCCCCAAGTTTGAATTTTCCCCAGGTCTTGATTAATTGCTGTAATCTGCTCCTGTCTGAGGTGATAAGTCTCAGTCGCTCGAAAATGTTTCTCTGATCTAAATTGGGAGACAGGGGTACTGTCATCTGCAAAACTGTAAACAGGATTATTGGTTTCGGTCAGCAGGCCATTAACATAGATGAGGAACAGAGTTGGTGAAAGTATTGCGCACGTCCGAGTTAATAGTAAATGTGTCAGGGATATGTGCATCAACTGCAATGTGCATAGATCGGTTCTTAAGGAAACTGGCAAGCCCGCTGCAGAGACTAGCTGGCAGTCCGAAGGACGGCAGTTTCTTGAACAGTCCGCCATGTCAAACTCTGTCGAATGCCTTCGAAATATCCAACGCAATCGCTTGAAATTCTCCGTAGTTCTCAATTGCCCTACTTCATATATGAGTGACAGGCCAATATATCTCCTGTCGATCTCTCTTTGCGAAAGCCGTATTCGTTATCGCTAATTATTCTGTAGGTCTCGAAGTAGTACTTGAGTAGTTGCTGATTGACTACACGTTCCAAGACTTTGAAGATTATTGGAAGCAAGGCAATTGGACGATAGTTTGAGGGTGTGGTTTTCTTGCTTGTTTGGAACAGGTAGGTAGCACTCGAGCGACCTTCCAAAAAGATGAGTAAATCCCTTTTCATCAAGTTTGAAAAAATAGGTGTTAGTTCGTTGGCGCAGTTTTTTAACACGAGGACAGGTATTCCGTCCGGTCCTGATGCCTTTTACGTATCTAATTCTTTGAGGATTGTACGAATATCACGGTGATGAAACTTAATTTTTGCCATGGTAGTGTTAATTGAAGGAATAAGTTGGGAAGAGCCTTGCCTTGGGGAACGCTTAAGGTAGAGTGCGATGAAAACATTTTGGCGAGCATGTTTGCTTTTTCCTTGGCTGTAGTCGCCGTGATGCCACGTTCGTTGCAAAAGTTTATTCCTCATCCTTTGATTGAGTTTGCCTTTACTGGACATTGGTAACAATACAAAAAATTGCGGAATTTTGAAGGTCATATTTCTGAGCAATTTGATCGTTTCCATAAAATATTTCTGTACCTGATTATTTGAGATGAATTTCTGATAGTAAAAAAATATGCTCTGATGTCTTCGAAGAATCTTATCGAAATCAACTGTGCGCCACAGAACATATATGGGGTAAAAAAGGGGTACTCTGTAATATTTTCCAGGTCCATTTTATTTATAATTAGCTTTTTGCGACTATCTGGATGCTATTCTAGGCATTTTATTTTTAATATAACTTTATGGACATAGTCAACACTTTTTTCATATCTTTCACTGAAATACTTATCAGAATCATTTCTATGTGATTATAATAGTTGAAGGCGTTCGTACAAATATCTTCCCACTGATAGTAAGGGTATAATTTTTACTGAAATATATTCCAAATTGATTTACCCAAACAGTAAAATTTAGAGCTGAAACGCACTTTAAAATTTGATCGGCCTTGCCTTGCTTCATGTTTGTAAATTTACCTCCAGACTAACAGCTAATTTCTCAAGTGCTGTCGTAATTTCTGCAAAGCTTTGCCATTTAGTCGTTATCAATTTAGTGGCGGCTCGTGGGTTGAAAACAGGTGTATAGGTGGGAACTAAAAACCATACATTCGCATTTTAGCAAAGATTTTATTTACCTTTCCTTACTTTTACTTAATCTACCTTAGATAAAATATCTGCAGCTTTGCTAAAATGGCGAATGCGACGTTTTTTTGTTCCCACCTATACACCTGTTTCCAACCCGTGAGCCGCCACTGTATCAATTATGTTGAAACAAACATTGGGTTTAGTCCACCTTAAATACTTAATAATAATTTAAAATATAAGAGTGTAAATTAAGTAACTAAGAACCAATAAGAAGTGTATTTCTAACATCAATTAAAAGCAGAAAACTCTCTCATCATATCTGATAATTAAGAGTAAAAAATCAAACAACTAGCATAGACCATTTTATAATAAGGTCACCAACGATAAGCAAATCGTAAGCTCTTTTCAAATACAGAAAAAACAAAATGTTTCTATCTTTGCAACCTCGTTTGCCTTAAAATGCAATATATTCCTTCAAATTTCAATACAGAAAATTGTAGCAATTGTCAAATAAATATACATTTTACATTCTGTTTTTAGTAGCTACTGTTACAATGTTGAATGTTCTAAAATAAAAAACAATTTATTAACCTCAGGTATTATATTGGTTTTGCAAAAGCAAACACTTAAAAACTGACTCAAACGAAATTAGTTCGGCACAATGAGTGAAAATATAACGAGCTAATGCGAATGGGCTAAATCTGCCATTATCGTTATGATAGTAAAGTTAGTGCGTAAATCGAGCAAAAATATAAGTGTAAACATCATCTACGTTTAAATAATACCATCAATTGTTGACCCATGTTGAAAATATTATCATCTTATCACTTAGAAAATAAACTATTTTTTGTTGCCAGTGTCTTTATCACAGTGACGTAAGTTCTAATATTTCCTAATATTCAGATAAACCGATAATTTTTTATAAACTTGGTAATTTTATAGTGGTCATCTTTTCCGATCTTTAGGAATTAATAATAGAACTAATTTCTTGCAAATTATAGTTATGTAATCGTGATTTGAAGAGAGTTTAAACATAAATAAATTTTAATGTCTTTGTTTTGAGCTAAAATTTAGTATAAGGCTCGGTATAAAGACATTACTATTGGGAATTATTTTTGCAAGTTTTATTACAAATTTGATATACTTTTCCGAGTGGATAACAGTATTTTTGTGTATTTTTTGAAGAAATTACGGCATTTAATTTCCTTCCCCAACATCGTCAATTAAATCCAGTAAAACTAGTGTGCTCTCACGATCGTAATAATTCAACGGTCAGTCTAGAAGATATCAGAAACTACTTTCAGATTCATAAAACAAATCATGTTAACAGGTTATTAGAAAAGTTTCTAAGTTAATAAACAATTCAAGGTGGCGTTATATCTGTCAAATTGACAGCTGGCATTTCCCCCCCCCCCCCAAAGCTGTTTTTTTTTGTACGCGAAGAATCCTCCTTTGATCCAAAAGTCTCTCTTGTTTGTTCGTCGGGTAAGAATAGAAGCGCCCTTTTTTTAGTCGGAGTCGATTGTGCGACTGTGTACGTTTCCTTTTGGGAGTTCATGAGTGCCTGTAGATTAATTAGTCCAGCAGATCAAACCGTGAAGACAGATAAGCAAATATATTTTTTAGTAGTTTTTAGGTTTAATTGCTCGTTAATTTTTCAATTCTTTCAATATGTTTAGCCACCCTTTCAGGTGACCAATGGCTTTGCTTCTAGGCAATACGCCAGCACCGCCCTTCGTCCGGGGCTTAGGGAGAGGTAGAGCTACCCTTCTACATCCGTTACACCTTATTCCGGTTTGAAGAGCCTTAAACAGTGGGAACCCCAGTAAGACGGGCCTGTGCCCCTGGAAATTCTAGATCTTTACACAAATAAGCTTATGCACTGCACGGCTAGTATTTTATGCAAAGGGGCTTCACACAATGCAGATATAACCAGTTGCTGTCAGAGAGACTTCCCATCTCCGCAGTGCCTACGCCCCGATCTCCTTCAGATCACGTAATCACGTGCAGGAATTTGAAAGAATCTTCGTAGGAATCGACCCTACATTAAGCGACCCACCCTAAACACTGTCCTAACCGGCCACGACTTCCCCTTTCGAACCGATGGGGCCCCCAACGCTTTCAGCCGTGAATCACGTGCACTTTCCGTGCGAAGCCAGGTTAGAAAACCGGGTTTCCTTCCCACGTACGAACACCACCAACTCCAAAACGGAAGTGGTGCTCGTTAATTTATACCGCCGCATAATCAACATCTAAATCTTCCACAAAGTATAATAAATTCGATGTGTCAGATCTATTTTTTTACTTTTTGCCGTTCTTTATTTAATACTTTAGCACTAATTTAGTTTCTCTTTAACTTAAGGCATATCTAAAGTTTTTATTTAATAATCATAATTCACTATTTGAATAGCGTTTTAGATCAATCTATTTTCGATTTCATGAGTGTTTTTAACGTGTTGTAATCAGAATATTACTAGTTGATATTTTTTAGTGAATTCAGCGAGTGGTCGGGGCGTGTTTACCTCGGAGATAATAGTAGCGTCTTCCGACAGCGGTCTATTGTTAACTTTTCTGGCGACCTTTCACGACGCGACCTGACGTTAACGGAATCGGCAGAAATACCCATGTCAACGGTCTGGTAGCTCGGTGGTTAGATAGTGCGTTTGTGATGCGTAGGTTGCTGATTCGATCTCCGTCAGTGCCAAGCATGTTTTTAATTCTTTTTAAGGTTTTATAAACAGTTTTTTTTCCTTGATTTTGGGTTAGATTCGGTTGGTTTGGGTCAGTTTTGTTTGGTTGCGCCCGGAGCGAGTGAAGCAAGCGGAGGGCCATGCGAAATAACTTAATTATTGCCAACATTCGGCCAAGGTCGCCGAAGGAACCAGAAAATTAGAAAATTTGAAAACAGACCGCTGTCTGAAGCTGCTAGTGAAGATAATTTCGTCCAATATCCAAAATATTGCAGCGGTTCCTTTTTTCGTATAATTGCTTGTAGGCAGATGAGAAACAATACTTGTAGTTGAATCTAATTTTATTAACAAATTATCGAGCATTTATACAAAACTAACTGGGTTAAAATTAATAATTAGTTAAGCAGTTTGGGTTAGTGAAATAATGATTATGTGTGATATAACCGAATTTGTAATTACCTAGCTCGGATGTCTGATCAACATCTGCCCGACTTGCAACTACGCAAATATGTTGAAACCTTATTTAATAATATTTTTTAGGATGTTAAAAATTTTTTAAGTATTTCCATGGATTTTAATTCTAATTATAATTTATATGACTCTAAAATTTGTTAATCTTCTGATTGAAGATTGAACATTCTCTCACCTCTCGCACAGGGATTACCGCAGGGCTCATAGTTCGATGTTGTCATCTCGAGGATGCCGTTGTCGGCTTACTTGTTTTTGTTGACTGTGTCGGATGGTGGCTTTTACCGTACACCATACAGGCTGTGACGAAAATACTTCAGCAACGCCACTGGAAATGACGGAGTGATGTTTGATTTTCTGCCATGTGTTCTCCCGAAGGTTCTGCTTTACATTTTGTTTATTGGTTTTAATTTATTCATGTTGTCCGATAGTCCAAAAACTGGCTTTGTTGACATGTCTATATAGGAATGGATGCCAGTTGTTTCACTCAAATTAATCGAAACTGCTTTGGAGCAACTGCCCAGAATCCGTGGAGCTTTTTTCCGGAGTTAGCGTGTTACATTTAGTTTTAATGATGCAATCTTGAGAAATTCGCAGAGTTCCTGTTGCATTTATAGCAACATCTTCCCGCAAGCCACCGCAGATGACGGCTATTGTGACCAATGCATTGGTAGGAGTATAGAGCTACTTTCACATGATTGTATTATAATTTCTAACTCCGGGTCTTTCATATATCTCATCGATGATGCAACTTGGATTTGATTCGATGTTTTTCACAGAGTCCGGAAGACAAATGAAATTTTTGTAGTAGGTACCGCGTAATACACTGTGTTATTCGAATTAGAACAAATTCGGTGACATCGATTATTGGAAAGCGATTATTGGATAAACTTCGTCATTAATTCCAAAAACTGAGGTCAGAACTTTTCCAAAATGCCTCTTTTACGCCTTTGGTGCTTCGTCAACTGTTTATCTTCTTCCTGGTGAACGATAATGCTATTGACCTCGATAGATTTATTACTGGTGAATACTGGACCAAAGATTATCCACTATGTTTTGCTTGTGGAGACCTTCTTGTATTTTTGGAGCCCTTCTTGAATGATTGCGACATATTGCCCCGGTAATGGCGTCTATGAATCCTGGTTACATGAAGATTGGATCTTCTAACATTTTTCGATCTCTTGAACATAGATTGATTGTTTTGGCTCTTGATATGTTAACGTGGAGGAAGAAAACGCTTGGGCATCTTGGTTTGAGCGGCGCGTGGATGGCCCACTTAGATATCTGTGGATCTCCGTTGTCTACGCCTGACACTTCAGCTCGATTCTTTTTCGCGGATCAACTAAACGTTGAGCTGTTTCTTCGGCTATAAAGGACGATTGTAAACCTAGATCGAAGAGCAATAATAACTGCTCTGGCTTGCTAAGTTTTGTAACTTTTACCAGGGCTGTGGCGAGGAGGACGGTGTTTTTTTGTTTTGTGATTTTGCAAGCTTATTGAGGTCTAGGTGGCTCTTCTGTCGAAGCTAAGTGGATTGAATCCTCCTGTTAATTGTTTCGTTGGTATTTTCTTGTGATAATGACGACAACAAGTATTGCATTTTGTCTGACTGTAACATTTTCTGTTGACGCCAATCACAGATTACCTGGAACAGATGCGAAAGCTACCGGTTACGCGGAGACGAAATTGTCCTGGCGCCTACTTACATACTCAGATGCCCTATGTGATCTCGAGCTAAATCGTCATAGCGCGGTCGCTTTAATCTAGTTTGTTGCTTAGCGTCCTAGACAATAAATATTACATATTTTAATAATTTTGTTCCTGGTTTTGTTCGTTTATTTACTTTAGAAATTTTGAAGACTGTTTAGAGAACTATTTTGTGTAAAGCATATTTGCTATTTTGCCAAAAAAGTTTGCATGCATATCATATGAATTGTGAGAACGATTTAGACGTTCTCCTATGCCAGCTGCAAGATACCAATCCGATTTTAGATGTGAGTTACGAAAATACTCCAAATTTAGAAGCAGCTATATATTAGTCTGCCAGATTATGATTATCGACGTAAAAATTTAACACTTCAAAATGCTTTCAATTATGTGTGTGGTTACCGCTTGAAAAAGTGTTTAGTAATTAATGTATACCACTTTGTCTTCAATTTTCCAGTGCATTAGAAACTTTAGACAAGTCATTCTTATTCACATATTTCAAAGGATACGACTCTGAAAACAATTATTTTAGAAAATTAATGCCACCCAACGAAGGCTTCATCTATTAAATACAAAAAATATTTGTAAGGAAGTTTGATAAATTACCTGTAGAGATAAACGTTACCAAAACTTATTTTCAAAAAATGAAATCTATACCCTTCAAACATCCATGTTCGGACTTCCCTTTATTTTATGTAAAGAAATTATTTACTAGGTTAAGACTATTTTAGACAATTAAATATGCATACAGGAACCTTAAAAGTTGTAGAAAAGGAAACACCCTTAGGAAAATTAATATTTTGTCTCGTCTTTAATTTTTTTGGCCAACAAAAATATTATATAGCTTTAAAAGCTAAAAAAAATGGTCTCACTGATTTTATTTTGAATAAATAACTAGAACAAATGATTGTCGCAGTTGTCATTAATGTAAAAGATGCAGATATGTTTTTGAAACATTTAAATCTCGACATATAAGTTATCCACATGCTTTAATAGACTCTAAAATAAGCAATCTATTTTCATAGTCCTATTTAGAATTGTTTTATACAAATCAAAACCGATGAGGCAAAACATCTTCATTACATTTTACGGCTGGCGAAACTATGTAGCAAACTTTTTCCACCATACCGCTCGGGCCTGAAACGAGAAGTGGCAGGCGGCCAAGGTCGCAGTATACGAAAAACATTAAAGGATTCGCATCTGTTCTAGGTAATCTGTGGTCAAGGTTCATACAGTTGGAACACAGGCCATTTTCTTTAACATAGCTGTTCCTTTGTGCAATTGAGATAGCTTGGAATTTTTCGCAGTGGTAAATGTGGTGGCGAAATGTTTTGCAATATAAACAATTTGGAGAGGGCTTTCTTGTTATTTCTGATATTGATCCTTATAGGATTGAATTCTTCTCTCCAGGAATTTGATAAAATTCTAGAGGTCTTGCACTTCATGTGGGCGTTGGAGGCTCTATTATAATTTTTATTCGATTCTGGGTCCCACTTGCGAATTATCAGACGGTTGATGAATGAATCCCAAGATGCTGTATGGATGCCGAGGTTGTTTAATGCTTGCAGGGATTCTAAAGTCCTCATCTTCAAATTAATAGGTTGGCATATCTAGAATTTTGTCGATGAGTTTTGAAATCAACAAACTCTTATTTCCGAAGCGATTCTGGAGCATGCCGATTCGTAATTGTTTCAGTTGTTGAGAGATGTTGGATTAGTCTACGTGTTTTTCCTGTACCGTGACTTTTCAGGAACTACATCTTCTCAGCCTTCGTTGCTAATGAGTTATCGTGTACAACTCGTAGGAAATTGTCATGAAATGAGGACCAATTTTTGTAACCTCAATTAAATCTAGGAATAGAAATCACGGGCATTGGCATATTTCACTTGCTTTTCTAGTTGCCGCTATTGGCGAATTTTTCATCAGTCTTACTAATTTTTCTACTACCTCTTCGTACCGGTTTTGCACGCCGGTAAATGCATTTTGTGTGAAATATTCATTAGCAATGGAGATCTTGAAATATTTCCCACTGTTTGTTGATTTTCTGCAGCTAAAATTCATAGCGTGTTGTTGATGTCTCTTCAATCAAATCCTTGAAGATTTAATCGAAAGTGTTTCGAATCTCTTGTAGTTTGAAGACTAGCTTTTTGAATTTTAATTGATGTTAAGTTAATTCTGGTATGTTTGTTGGATTTCTGTAGATCGGATTCATCTGCTTGATTGCTGCTTAGTTTGACTTAAGTGGAGAACTCTGGATTGCTGCTTTTAGGATCTTTTAAAACGTAAATTACATAAAGTTCCTATTTTTTTTTCCGGAAATAGATGCGCCTGAAGTGGGAATTCCTAGGAGATTTAGCTTTTCATTGATTTCCTGGACGTTTTGCCAAATATCTTGAAGGGTATTGAAACGGTCAGAAATATGTTTTTCTATTTTGCGTTCAAAATGATTCCATTTCAACACCCATAGGAGGGTTGAAAAGAACCTCTTATCGACACTGCTTTAGTTGACTGGTTGCTGTGTTATTAACAAACTTGTTCAATGCCAAGGCCCACTAGCAAAAATTCCGCCACTGCTTTCAATGCGGTTTCTAGTAATAAAGACGTCAAAAATGACAAGATGACCCCTCAAGTGCTGATCGAGAATAATAGTATATTATGATATAAGTGTATAAGAGGGCCTTTAAAGCACGCGCGACATTTTTTAAAACACGACGCGCAGCGGAGTGTTTTGTAAGTCGCAAGGGCTTTAAAGGCCTCTTATACACGTATATCATACGCTATTTTTTATTACGAATGCATCATAATCTCAAAAATGTTTTAAATATTAAACTTAAGGGATATATTGACGAATATATTAATCTGTTACATTTGACATGATCAAATGTTTCTATAGCAACCTTTAAAAAGTACGCGCATCATATACCTCATTTTAAGCACGCTGCAGCGTGCGATAATCCTTGATTATGATGCATGCGTAATAAAAAATAAATTAATGATTTCATTAAAAAAAAAACTGCAAAATAGAAAAAATAGTATAAAATACACGTTTTAAAAGACATTTAGAGCACTCGCACGTTAGGAAGCTCCCCGCAAACGGGTCGTTTACTACTTTCGTGCTCGTGCGAAAAAATATGGTATTTTAAAACTAGTATCTTAATATACTATTTTCTATTTTTCTTAGGAAGGGGTCTTTCTTGCATTAAGAAAATAATTTTACAACTGCTTCCCGAAATCTTCTTGTTGGATGGCAAGAGGACCTTGACATTGTGCTGATATTGCAATTCTTGATTAGCGAGGGACGCACAGTCTGGGCGATTTTATGGAATGGATTTTTACCGCTAATGCTTTGAACCAGAAAATTATTTATCGTTCTGGACGTCTGGACCTGATGGATAGACACACGAAGGGGCGTAATTCTTTGTTGTCAGTAACGGTTGATAGACCACCGTTTTTTTTTTGGTGGGTCAGTCTGGTGGTGAAATTTTGCTCCGGGCGATGGGCTTTCTAATTTCATCCAGTTTGAAGAGCAATTGTTCAAGGCGTGTCTACCTGGCAGATAAATTTGCTCCATATTTTGGGCAGTGTTTTTGTAGTTTAGAGTTTTTCATATAATAATTATTGTTTGTAGGTAGACGAAAGACAATACTTGTCCTAGTTGAATCTGATTTTAAAAA
>JAEQML010065070.1:0-21373 GCA_016904865.1 Pissodes strobi | reverse complement strand
TAGGAGTAAAATACAAATTAGTATTAACCAAATATTGTTATTCTGTCTAAAAATGTCATCGTTTGAAATAGTGTTTAATTTTTGTTTTTGAGTATCGAGCGCACTTCTTACATTTTTAAGTTCGTCCATGTTAATACTATTTATTTTAATTGGTTTTATATTTGAAGTATCTTGCTCGAAATAAAAGTCACTTTTAATATTTAGTTTTGGCAGTTCAATATTCTTAAAATGATTTTGGATATTTTGATAGTTTTTTATTTTTATATTACCGATTTGCACTTCACAATCAGAGTCAATGTCTATTAGAAATGTTCCATTAATTATTTTATTTTCGCGACTATTTCCGCATTTTTCTCTTAAAATATTTGAATTAGGCGAAATTATTATCCAGTTATTATTTTCTAACTTTTGGACTTTCACATCACTCACTTGGACTGGTAAAAATTGACAATTTGAAGGACTTTCCGTAAAGCTTAATAATTGTACTTCGCAAGGGGCATCTTCTTCCTTAATTTGAATTCGATTATTTCCTTGGCAAATATATTCTTCAGAACCAACTTGTACACATTTCTCACTAAAGAGCATATAATTATGTTCATTTAGGGCTAGGTATTTGGATTGGGGTAAAATAAAGTAAAAGGAATTATTTTTGTGAACTGGAAGAGAGTACAAGCGATAGTAATCATAACTTTCATTTTCTACAATTGGCACTTCAAGTATGAAAACTATTTTATTACCTCTCGAATAACTTTTAATTGTCAGCGTTTTTTCAAATAATAATATATTCTCTAGTACAGGCTCAAATGGTAATTTATTCGTTAATAAATTATTATTGATTAGCTTTATTTCATCAAGTAGTTTAGTTGGTTCAATCATCGAATTATGAAACGTATTAAGTTTCGAAAATGAAATAGCAATTTCTATTTTTTCGAGAATATCATATATTTCTTGGAAAGCGGCAGAAATTTGTACCGTAATAGTATGAACAATTAAATATTGATATGTTTTGATACCAAACAACTTTACATTCTTTAAGGTGTTTTGTATCTCAGATATTTTACTTTCCAGATTATTTTGATTTTCGACAAGTGTTTGTACTGATTGATTAAAAATGTTTATTGTCTTATCAAGTAATGTAATTTGTTCATTAACAAGACTTTTTATTTTTATTTGATTATCCGAAAGCTTGTTAATTGCATGTTCATAGCGAATTGCATCACTACTATCTAAATTGCCAGTTATTGCTTTAATAATTGATCCTAGTCCATCGATTAGTCCACGTTTTGATTTTGTACTTAATATTGGGTTTAATTGATATATTTTTCTCTCAATTTTATTTTGTAACGAGTGGGCTAAGTGATAGGAATTAATAAATTCGTTTCTATAAGCTTTGTCAGTTTTGTTAACTAAAATAATATTTTTAAGTGATTCAAAATTACTTTTTATCGACTGGTATTCGTCTATAATATCAGAAATATCGAATATTTGAATAAATGACCAGTAGTCTACTTTATTTTGTGTATTACCAAGTTTCAGTGGTAGTAGTCCAGGGTTCTGGTTTAATTCATGGTACTTGGGATATGTTAAGACTGTTGTTTAGGTGAGGATGAACCTGCAACAATATTGGGTTTCTTTAGTTCCTTTATATGTATTATTTCGCTCTTTTTATTTTTATTATTTTTAGGCGAAATCTCAACTTTATTATTTTGTAATATTTTAATGATTTCGTAAGGACCTAAAAATTTATTTTGTTTTTTATTTCTATTTTGTGGATTTTGTTTATATACAGTGGTTCCTAATTTAAAATCATCATTAGTATCACCCTGTATATTATGTTTAAGTATAACTTTTTCTTTATTAGATTCAATAGTTTTATTTACCGTTTCGTATACATGTTTTAGTTTTTCTTTATGGTTTTCCGCATAATCTGAATAGAACGTATGTGGAATGAATATCTCATTTGGATCTCTTAAATGTGTATGTCCAAATGTTAATTCGAATGGTGTATATCGTGTAGCAGAATGTATCGTATTATTGTATGCGATTACTGCATAATCCATTATATTTTCTTTATCGTTTGGATGAGTTTCCAATAAAATTCGTAAATGTTCAATAATGCTTGAATGAAATCGTTCAACAATGCCGTTTGAATCATGATGATAAGGTGTGGTAAAATGTATATTTATTTTATGTAATTTTAGTATTTCTTTTACCGTTTCATTATTAAACTCACATCCGTTATCTAAAATAAATTGATTGGGTATTCCATAAGTTGTAAAATATTTAATAAGAGCTTTGCTAACATGTATAGCAGTTTTTCCGTCTATTTGATAAGCTTGCGCTAATTTGGTAAAAGCGTCAACTAATGTTAAATAATGTTTACTATCAAAAGTAAATATATCAATATGAACAATTGAAAATGGTCTCGTTGCTGTGTCTGTCAATATTAAAGGTGAATATGGCTTTTTCCTAGCATATTTTGTTCGATTGCATATTTCACAAGAATTAATAAAATTCGTAACTGATTCTTTAAGTCCTATCCAATAATAGTTTCGTTTAAGATATTCCATCGTTTCTAATATTCCTCTATGATTAGATTTACCTTCGTGGTGATTCTTAATTAGCATAATTTGTTCATCAATAACTTTTATAGTGTTTACAAGTTTCGAACATTTTATAAGTTTGGGGCCATTAACTGAAAATTTGTTAACATAAACGTTATTAAATGCGATATATAAATCATTCGTATGAAAGTACATACAATATGTTTTTCCTTGTGATGTATAATCTCTAAGAAATTCTGTAATAAGATCCTCATTATTCTTGCGTGGGATTTTAATTGTCGTTATCTTATGATGCTGATATGTTTCCTGGGAAATGCTTATCTTTGCATGAGGCCATGAGAAAACTAAGATTTGATTTACTTTGTTGTTTACCATTTCGTCTAATATTCTAATTCCTTGAGTTAAATTATCATTATTAGTTGAATGTAGCGTATTAGAACTCGATATTGGGGGTTTTAATTGTACGTCTTGTAATATTTTAATTATATCGGTTTTATTAACATTTTCCCGATTTTGTTTATTTACTTTACTAGTACCTGGTTGATTATTTATATTTGTTTGACTATTAGAATTATTCGTTTGAAAATTAGGTTCTACAATATTTTCTGCAATTTCTCTTAGTTCGTCTAGTGTAATTGTATTAATGTCACCTGGGTTAACAATTAAAGATTCGTTCTCTAAAGCATTGATTTGTACACGCGACAAAGCGTCTGCATTTGTATTTGTTTTACCTTTTTTATATACTATGTCGTAATCAAATTCTTCTAATCGTAGTCTCCAACGTACTAATTTCGAATTAGGCTCTTTTATATTAAATAACCATAAGAGGGGTCTATGATCAGTATAAATAGTAAATTTTTGTCCGAATAAATACGGTCTGAAGTATTTACATGCCCATACAATGGCGAGTAATTCTTTTTCAATCGTACTGTATTTTTGTTCCGATTCGTTTAATGTTCGCGAAGCAAATGCTATCGGTTTATCTGATCCAATTTGTCCTTGTGACAATACAGCGCCTAATGCTATATTTGAGGCATCAGTTGTTAATATAAATTTTTCTTTAAAATTAGGATATTGCAAAATTGGTGCATTCATTAATAATTGTTTACAGGCGTTAAAAGCATTTAAATATTTTTCATCGATTTTAATTATAGCTTTTTTCTTTAAACATAATGTCATTGGTTTTGTTATCTGTGCAAAATCTTTAATAAATTTTCGGTAATATCCGACTAGTCCTAAAAAACTCTTAATTTCTTTTTGTGTCTTAGGTATAGGAAAGTTCTTAATTGCAGATATTTTATCTGGATTGGGTTTTACACCATTAGGGGTTATAACGTGTCCTAAATAAGCTACCTCTTTTCGCAAGAATTCACATTTATCTAATTGCACTTTAAAATTTGCGTTTCTTAACCTTTCAAAAATTAATTTTAAACGTTCCATATGTTCTTGTAAACTTGTTGAAAAAATAACAATATCGTCTAAGTATACTGCGCATATTTCATTTTGTAAACCTCTTAGAACATTGTCTATAACTCTTTGAAAAGTGGACGGTGCATTTTTTAGACCGAATGGCATTCTTTTAAATTCGTAAAAACCTGATTCTGTAGCGAAAGCAGTTTTATGTATATCATTAGGATCCATTTCTATTTGGTGAAATCCGTTAGCAAGGTCTAATGTCGTAAAATATTGACTCTTCCCTAACTTATCTAGTATATCATTTATATTTGGTAATCTATACCTATCATCGATTGTTTTTGAATTTAAAGCGCGATAGTCTATTACTAGTCTCCATTTTTTCTTGCCTGTGGCATCTAACTTTTTTGGTACTATCCAAATTGGTGATGAGTAAGGTGAATTGGAAGGTTGTATTATTCCTTGATTAAGCATTTTCTCAATTTGATTTTTCACTTCTACTTTATGTATTTCAGGGTATCTATATGTTTTTGTGTGCATTGGTGTGTCGTCAGTTAATCTTATTTTGTGTCGAACTTCGTTAGTAAAAGATAAAGGTATTTTGTCACAGTAAAATATATCTCTATATTCATAACATAATTTTCGCAATGCAGTTTTTTCTTCGTAATTGCAATGGTCTGCGCGAATATTTTTTAAATTGGCTTTTAAAAGATTATCTTGGTATTCATTTAATTCTTGATCAGTTTCCATTTTTTCTATGAAATTCATTTCAGAAATGTTCATTAATTCTTCTTCGTAAGGGATATTAATTTTTATTTGTACGTCAAAATCGTTAGAATTAATAATAGTAGTATAAGCAAAATAGTTTTCTACATTAACTAATGCTAGTGGGGATTCTACGTTTTGTCCGAATACTATATGATTTAAAATAGCTATAACATTGCGTATATTTATTGGGATTTTACATACTTGTTGCGTACGTGCTGGAATTGTAATAAAATAATTTTTTGTTCGTAAATTCTCTTTTAATTGCGTTAATTCTTCTGGTTCGTAAATTATTGGTATTTTCGCTTTTGGGGTATTCAATAATTTTTTATCAATATTTATTGATGCTTTAATTTGTTTGAGAAGATCGGTTCCAATTAAACCATCGTATTTATTACTAAATTTGAACAAATAAAATTTGTGGAATTCTTTGTATTAAATATGTTAAAAAGTGGGATAAGATATATCATGTGCAGTTTGTATGTTAAAATTCTCCTTAACAATATATTCTCCATAATACTGATAAGCAAGTGTTGGGTCGATTATACTTCTAGAACTACCAGTATCTAAAAAAAAATTAGCATTTAATTCGGGTATAAAAATATATGGTAAATTAGCTTTTGTTAAATTAAGTGATATTACGTTATATCGGTTATGGTAGGGTTCATGCGAAAATTCATATTTTGATTTTCGTATTCATTATCATATTCTTTTGACTCATCGGAATCAGCATTATTATATAATTGTTCATGACGTGGGTCACTAGGATATGATTGTTCAAAATATGGGTCACAATAATTCGTGTCATTGAAAGTCATTTCATTTCCTTGTAAATTACAATAATTATAAGGAATATCGATTTGATCAAAATCTTCATTGATTTCAGTATCAATTGATTGTGGATTTTCTATATTATGTAGCTCAGTAAAATGAAATTTCCTTTGGTTATTATTACCGTTATTATTATTATAGTTCATTCTTTTAATAGTGTTTCCTGAAGAAACGTCCATAGGAATAGGATTATTTGCAATTCGTCTTGTTTGCGATGCATTGTTATTAAACGCATTTTGTTGTGGAAATCTTGGGAAATTGTTAAAATTATTCATTAGTCTTGTATTATTCTGAAAATTCGTATTTGAAAAAATTGGTCTTATATTATTTTGAAAATTCATATTTGGAAAACTTGGTCTGGGAAAATTAAATTGATTGGGAAAATTCATTCTTGGAAAATTCTGTTGTGTTGAAAACATTTGTCTTTGCATATTATTATTATTATTATTATTATGCATAAAATTTGGTTGATTAAAATTATGTGTTCTTTGAACATATTGTGGCTTATTAGATGTGGGCGTCATTCTTGGATTTATTCTAAAATTATTAGAATTTAAATTTGTATGTCTACTTTGACTATATAAGAAGTTCTCTTCTTCAATAACTAAAGACATAGCTTTTTCTAAAGAATCTGGATTTCTAAGCCTGACATTATTTTGTAATTGACCTGTTAATCCTCTAATATAAGTTTTTAATGCTAATTGATCGTAATTCTGTAAATTAATCAATTTATCTGCAGCTGTTAGATCAGTCATTTGATTTAATTTAGAAATAATTAAACTTCTAGCGTCTTGACATCTCATACCAAAATTATAAGGTGATTCATTTTTATTTGGGCATAAGGAAATTAAATCTTGGACCAAACAATCAATATTTCTTTGGTCACCAAAAGATAAAGTTAATGCATGTTTAATTGATATCCAATCTCGTAATTCGATTCTAGATCCAATTAATATTTGAGCACGGCCATTTAATTTGCCAATAATTGCTTTTAATAAAAATGGTATTAATGTTGCGTCTTGTTGACCAAATGTATCTAATAAATTTTCACAACTTTCAATAAATAAATTTAGAGTATGTGCGTCTCCGTCATAATTAGGTATTATATCAATATATAATTTTAATAATTGAAAATTAATTTGAGGCATATTTGTAGCTTGTTCTTGTAATAAACTATTATTTTCGAGTGGATTAGTATTTATTTGAGAATCTTCTGATTCTGGATTAAAGGCTCTAATTAGATTCTGTACTAATAAATCTACGTCACTCATTAGATAAACTAAATTAAAATTAAAATTAGATTTTGCATAAATCAGCAAAATTAAATAAAATAATTTCCAATACTTTCGAAATTATCAATAGAAGAAAAATCAGTTATATGATTACTATATTTAACTATATACTATATACTTTTCACTTGTACTGGAAAAATAGGATTTGTTGCAAATGGAATATGAACATTAAAATATACACTTTAATAAAAAATCATGCAACTTACATAAAAATTATTTCTTTAATTTTTCGTGGTTCCTACAGCTACGGGTAAGACTTTCGGCGATTTTTGTCCTGGGTCTTCTAATCCTAAGGTGAGTCAACTCCGGCGATGTTTGTCCTTTGTTGGGCTCTGAGTCCAATTTCGGCGATGCGTGTCCTAGACTGGGCTCTTGAACTGGATTTGGCGATTTTGGTCCTCTTCCGGTCCAATGGTCAAGATTCGGCGATTTGTGTCCTCTTCTCGGCCTGATCTGCCTTGAATTTTCTGTTTTTCTCGATTCGGGTTGCGAAATTAACCGTTAAAACGGAACTAACTTCACGATTTTTGTTGAAAACGTTTTGACAATCCTACCGACTGCGCCAGTTATTTTTTGGTTCTTTAAAAACGAATTTTTAAAAAAACATTAAATTCAATTGACAGAGAACTTTATTACTCGGTGTTACAACGAAAGCTAAGTACTAGGTCGAACAAAGTCAAGTAAAAAGTTGTTGTTGCAAACAGGTGCACCTATATTTATAACCTTCGGTGCATCTCGGTGCATTGAGTACATTGCGATAAGAAACTGCTGACTCCATGGTTCTCACGGCTTCTGGGGACCATTGGCGTATCATAACACGCAGACGCATGTCTGCATCCGTTACGTCAAAGATTTTGTGAATGTTGGAGCCCAACGAAGGTATGATATTTTTAAGTGGAACATATTAATATGGTGATCATCCACCTTCTTTATTTGTTTTAGTTTCGAACCCTATTGCATTACATTCTTTAATGATTAAAAATATATGTCAAGATATAATACTTAAATATGTCAAAATGTTAACAATGTGTTTTGACATATGTCAGATTAATATAAACGAATTTGACAGCTGTAACTATCAAATGCGGCAGTTGCACGTGTCATTTTATTTCTAAACGATAGAGCATCCAAAAATACAAATCTTCTGTTAAACAATTTTTCGATATCTGTTATATTAAAGGAAATATTGACGAATATATTCATCTGTCACATTTGAAATTTTCTTAAAACGTTTGATTGACAGAATCGTACATAGTCGTCTTTTAATAAGGAATGAATTTACAATATTTTAACATACATTTTGACGTATTACAATGACATTACAACGATATATCCATCATGAAATATTCGTATATATCATTATTTATTTCTCTTGACATATTCTATGGCAACTCATTGACTTTTTGCATCCCGACTGGTTCCGATGGGTCATAATTCATTTTAGTAGATTTGGTTAGTTTGGGTTAGTCGTCCAATCGACTTTCGGTTAGTTTCACTTAGTCTCGACTTATTTTAGTCATTTGAACCGGTTCCGACACGCTATAATCATTTTTGATAGATTTGGTTAGTTTGGGTTAGTAGTCCAATCAACATTCGGTTAGTTTCACTTATTCTCAACTTTTTTTAGTAATATGAAGCGGTGCCGACACGTAATAATCAATTTTAATAGAGTTGGCTAGTTTGGGTTAGTCGTCGAATCAACTTTTGGTTAGTTTCAATTAGTCTCAACTTATTTTAATCATTTGAACCGGTTCCGATACGTTATAATCAATTTTAAGAGATTTGGTTAGTTTGGGTTAGTCGTCGAATCAACTTTGGGTTAGTTTCACTTAGTCTCAACTTATTTTACTTATTTGCGCCGGATCCGATACGCTATAAACAATTTTAATAGATTTGGTTAGTTTGGGTTAGTCGTCCAATCAACGATACGAAAATTTCGTAACGCGAGACGAATACTACTATTCATAATACATTTCTATTAAAGTAAATAATAAACATGTAATTAATTACATGTTTTATCAGTGCATAGCATTTCTTTTCCCTTTAGACTTTTATCTCAGTGTATTAAACCGGCCATCTGTCACATATGACAATTTGAACTTGGCTCTCCAACTTCAAAGCTGCCGACGGGTTTTGTCGCTTCTTTGCGGTTGTTATTCTCGGCAAATACTTTAATGCACATAAATCAAAATGAATTACCCATCAAAAATGAAAAATGAAAAGACCTTCTGTCGGTGTTTAAACGGAAGCCTTTCGTATTCCACAGTGGTTATTAACTAAATAATGAACGCGCTTCGTTTCAAAGAGATAAATATGCTAGACAACGTTTACTTTCTGAAACTCAAGTTACCGAGACAATTTTATTTCTTTGCGAACTGAATATAGTAAATAAAACTTGCGTTGTTGTATAAATATAGTATTTACTGCCAACGTAAACAACTAGGGTTTTTTAGATTCTTCTAGTATTAAAATCAGCTACATATCTTATTTCTTAACAAATAAGAAATATGACATGTAGGAACAAAAATGTCTAACTTATCTTAACTGCTTACAATAAATCCTAAGAACAATAGTGACTGACGGTACTTACCCATTTGAAAATGTATATTTCCTTTCTTAAAAATCAACTTACGTGCTTGCGTATTTGTATTATTACGGAGATTAAGTAAAACGTGGTTGTTAAGCATATTGACTTATTTCACTATATTATGGTTAAATTAATATTGATATTTACAGCGACGCGTAACATTTTATTTTCGGGCAAAACTAAATTTGTTCTCGTCAACAAGTTGCTACGCTTTTTCTATTCTAATTTTAAATTTTACCTTTACCTAAGTTTAGAGGAAGCTAGAAGTAAACAAAGTTTTAAGAAAAACAAAATGTTAAAGTTAAGTTTAGACAACTTATAACTAACGATGCGTGGGTCAGAACAAGCTGTCGAGGAAGCGTGCAAATTAGACCCTAGTACAAATGTCAGGAAGGAGGGAGGGGTTTATTTATATAAAGGCGCAACTGCCCTGCAGAAAGTCAAAAAATCACCAAGTTGGGTTATGGAACTTGTTTTGGCTTAGATTTTACAATAAATCAGCGGAGGACGCCAGAAATTTGCTAATAAAAAAATATAAACACTTAAATCACAAGTTAAGTTTATTCAAAACGTAAATAAATCAAAACAAATTTTATAATATTACTTTTAATAACCGAATATACTACTACGTTGAAACAATCAAATTTTTTTTAGTGCCAAACCCAAGGAAAATGATTATACTTAATTAATTCTTGTAAGTAATGCTGGTTATCAGAGCAAAACAATAATTCACTTATTTATATGCGAAAGGTCAATAGCTGGTTCACATTCGAAATAATCCCGCACGCTTGCCACAAATAATGGCATTAACTGAAAAAACTGAAATATGATTCCGTAGATAAAAACGATATTTTAAATTGTGATATTTTATCACCCCTTTCAGGCGAAGAAACGAGCTAGGGTAAGCGATTAACAGAGTAAATAGGATCAATATATGTACAGTTTTCTCTGCATTGTATTTTGAAGATTAGTTTTTTCAGTCTTCAATCTTTCCATAATAGAGAATTAGGATAAATTTTTTAATGGTATACAAATAAAAATTATTTTATTTCCTGCACAAAATCAATGCAAGATAAATAATAGTTATATATATATAACCAGTTATAAAAGATCTTATTTTGTGTAACGAGTAGACTTTTGCTGTAGAAGAGCGGTGAGATCCACCAAAGAACACTAATAAACAACTCACCTGACAGAAGCAGTAATACATCCCGCTAAGGTGCTAGTTCCAGGCACCAAGCAAACAGTCAACTAAGGGTAAGGTTTAAGGTAAAATAAAAGTGCGCCTGAAATAAAAAAATGGGTCGGGCAGAAAATCCCGCTTGGGTAAAATCAACCAAGAACTTCTATCCGACACCAAACACTGCCGCTACAAATGGCTGAGCTGTGAAGAGTGGAGCATAAAAAATGTCCAGGAATCAACGGGGAAGGCCAAGGGACTTCCTCCAATATCCCCACTTCAAGAATTTCAAATGGCCAATGGAAACACGAAATGCGTACCACAAGTCCAATTCAACGATTTTTGTAACCGATCTCGAAAATAATACACCCGAATTTTGATACACCGAAGCCTACTTTAATTAATTACACGAGGTAGTCAAAAGAAAATGACTACTTTACCCCACGATACAGCTAAACACGGTATGTCAGCCATTCGAAAAATTACAGCGTGACATCAAGTGTGTTGCAGATTTTCCTTGTATTTTACATAGAAATTCCACACGTGATGTAGTATACGAACTGTCGTTTTTCGGAAAACTGACATACCGTGTTTAGTGTATCGTGCTTTACCCGACAGAACATGACAGGGCACCTTTTAACTGCCGCCCTGTCACTCATTGAATGGCGACACGACGCCAATATCGATTTTAAATTACAAGAGTAGATCGTTGCAATCTACTCTCGATCGCCATTTGATCTACCGAATAGATAACATCATTTGAGTCGATAACCTTGAAAGATTGACACTATGGTAAAAACAAATTTTAAATAAATTTCGACATTTCAGTGAATTGATAAACGAAATCGAGTAAAGATTTCTCTGGTTCTAGGAATCATGGAACAATTATAGCTGCCGTGCAAGTCTAAGACATCGCCAAATTTCTAAATAGCTTTTGCATTTTTGTTCAGTGGCGTGCTTAAACGTGATAAAGTTTGAGGGTCTTGTTTACAACAAATTCCATAATAACACAATCAGTAACTGCGATTGCTATCGAATTTTTATTGAATTTATCACGACAGGAAAAATACAGAGATCAGCAAAACATTTTGAAATAATCGGTGAAAAAAAAAATATGTTTAACTCAGTACCAAAGTTGATTGAATGCCTTAGGTTAATTTCTAGCTTCATTACGATCGCCTATGAACTATCAGCTTTAACAGATCCCGAAAATAGTTTTTTATTTCTCGCATAGACCGTAGAAATTCGGTCGGGTCTGGGAGTATCATATACTATACCATAGCCTAAAGAAGCTATAGCCGCGACACTCGGCTCGTTTAGTGGGGTACGGAATCAAATTTTCTCCGTGAAGCTCAGTGAAGCGAGGACACTACGCAGTTGGAACTCGATGCCAATCATACGCGCTTACCTGGGCCGGAGTGCAATAAATTTTCATAGGAATTAAAATAGAAAAAGATTCGTTGTTTGGGTAAATAGACTATCGTCATGTGTATATATCGTTTTGTTTGTATGTTATATAAATAAGCTAATGTTTATGTGTTAAAATGGGAAAAGGATGGCAGAGTTGTGCAGCTAGTTATTTTGTTTATTTAAACTTAAATTTGATCATAAGGTATCGGAATCGGTTCAAATGACTAAAATAAATTGGAACTAACTGAAACTTACCGAAAGTTAATTGAAAGACTAACTAAAGCTAGCCAAAAGTAACCATAAGCTCCAAAACAGGCTAAAACGTACCTATCGTAACAAGTTACAAATATTAAAGTAAGTTAAAACTAACCAAAACGAAGCGAATTTAAGCGACTAACCAAAAACATTAAATTTGCTTATAACGTATAGGAACCGATTCAAATGACTAAAATAAATTGGAACTAACTGAAAGCATTGTTTATATACAGCTGAAAGTAACCGAAAGTTGATTGAATGACAAACCAAAAGCAACTAATAGCACCAAAACGGACTAAAACGTATCGGAACAGATTAAAAATGTTAAAGTAAATTAAAACTAATATTACCAAATTAATCGAATATTGGCAAGTAACCAAAGGCATTAAAATTGGTTATAACGTATCGGAACCGGTTCCAATGACTAAAATAAATTAAAACTAACTGATATTAACCGAAAGTTGATTGAACGAAAGTAAGTTGAAACTAACAGAATTTTGAGGACTAACTAAAGTAAGTAAAATCACCAAAACGATCTAATACGTATCGGAACAGATTAAAAATACGAAAGTAAGTTAAAACTAACCCAAATTAGCCGAATTTTGGCGACTAACCGAAAGTAATCCAAAACTTAAAAATTGGTTCTAACGTATCGGAACCGGTTCAAATGATTAAAATAAATGAAAACTAACTGAAATTAACCGAATGTCGATTGAACGACTAACCAAAAGCACCAAAAGGGCTAAAACGTATCGTAACAGATTAAAGTTATTAAAGTAAGTTGAAAATAACCCAAATTAACCGAATTTTGACGGCTAACCTAAATTAATTTAAAATATTTAAATTGGTTATAACGTATCGGAACCGATTCAAATTACTAAACTAAATTAAAACTAACTGAAACTAACCGAAGGTCGATTGAACGACTAACCAAAACTAACCAATAGCACTAAAAAGGGCTAAAACGTATCGTAACAGATTAAAAATATGAAAATAAGTTGAAACTAACCAAAATTAACCGAATTTTGACGACAAACTTTAATTAATTCAATAACTAAAATAAATTGAAACTAATTGAAAGTAACCAAAATTTGATTGAAAGACTAACCAAAACAAACCAAAAGTAACTAAAAGTACCAAAACGGGCTAAAACGTATCGGAATAGCTTAAAAATAATATTAGGTAAGTTAAAACTAACCCAGATTAATTCAATTTTGGCGACTATCCTAAACACTAAAATTCGTAATAACGTATCGGAACCGAAAGTAATCGATAATTGATTGAACGACCCAATTTTAGCGGCTAACCAAAACTAACCAAAAACACTAAAATTGGTTATAATGTATCGGAACCTGTTTCAAATGACTAAAATAAATTAAAACTAACCCAAATTAACTAATAGCACCAAAATGGACTAAAACGTATCGGAATAGGTTACAAAATTTAAAGAGCCCAAAAATAATCGAAAATTAATAATATGGAAACATTCATAAAATATATATGATGGATATAGGGGAAAAACGATCTAAGCGACATTTCCATAGGAAACTTTTTTATTATTTATTTCAGAGAAAATTTTATTTTTGATAATAGTTGGTGCTTGGAAAAAAACTAATTTTGGCAATGTTAAATTAAGGATAAGTTATACAGGGTACTTAAAAAATACAAAAATGGTTGTTAAAAAAACAAAAACTTTGGAATATAGGAAAAGCTTCTACAGAATAAATAAAGCTCCTATTAAGATAAAAATAAAAGTCAAATACCATTTTTTCCAAAAGTGCATCGTTGCTGAAAAAAATAAGGACAAAATTAAGGAAAAGCGGGTTTTTTCAATAATTGACATGGATTTTCTCCGCAACGGTGCCTTGCACCTTTGGAAAAAATGATATTTGACTTTTATTTTTATCTTAGTACGAGCTTTATTTTCTGTAGAAGGTTTTCCGATATTCCAAAGTTTTTGATTTTTTAACCATCATTATTGTATTTATTGAGTACCCTGTATAACTTATCCTTAATTTAGCATCGTTTTTCCACTGTACCCTTCATAAGTATACACATTTTATAGAAATAACAAGTTTCTAATTTTTGTATTAGTCTTACAACCAATTCATCATTTAGCCATGTTGATTTTACTTTGACAATATTATTGAATTATATATCAATATAAAAGGTTTCAAAAGAGCGGGACATATTTTCCGATTTTCGAATTCTTCTAAAAATTCTAGATAAATTTCATGTAGCATGTAGAATAACACTCCTTCCATTTAAAGAATTTGATCTGTTTAACTTACCGCGAAACGATTTGCATCTTCTTATCTTAGTTATTTAGTAATTATCTAGATATACGAAATTTTCGGTTTGGTGGGGACTATTTTCCAGGCTGTGGTTATGTGGAAGATAAGAAAGTGCAAAACATTTCGTTTGACAATAAACAGTTCGGATTCTACAATAAAGGTTTAAGTCTCAAAAATATTGTTTTTGATGGTTGTTTTTCGTAAAAGTCGATCGGTATCCAGATATATCCATTATTTGAGATTTGATCAGCACCTTGATATCATTTTGATTCGCTGTACCTTTTTTGGTTTTAAAGATGCCAAGGTAAACAAAAAAGCAAAATGTAGGGTTGGTAGCCAAATTTTTTTCTAGATTACATATAAAACAAAACACCCTGTACATTACTACATTTTTAGACTCTCTAGTGAAATCAAAACAATTGTCGTGTATAATATCCTATACCTATCCTTAGCTGTTTACGAAATATTGACAGTTGAAAGTCGGGCATTTTAACATTTTGACAGGCTTTAAAATCTAAACCGCACAAGATCAAAGAAAGCGGTTTGCACATCTCTATCTTAGGTTTTCATACGCTATCGAATGACAGTGGCTTTCAATTTAACCGGAGCTTTAAAAGTTCCGGTTAATTTTATTCGCGGGTTAAATTCAAAGTTACTGTCATTCGATAGCTCATGAAAACCTAAGACAGGAATATGCAAACCGGTTTCTTTGCTCTCGTGCGGTTTAGATTTTAAAGCCCATCAAAATGTAAAAATGCCCGACATTCAACTGTCAATATTTCGTAAACACCTAAAGATAGGTATAAGATATTATACACGAAATGTGTTTAGATTCATCTAGAGATTCCAAAAATGTAGCAATATACAGGGTGTTCCACTTAAAAAATATAGAGTAGGCTGAGATGTCAAAAAATCGTTAGTGTTTTGTTTTATATGTAACTTAGAAAAAAGCTTGGCTACCAACCCTACATTTTGCTTTTTTGTTTAACTTGATATCTTTAAAGACAAAAAGTTACAGCGAATGAAAATGTTATCAAGATAAATTGAACGCACGGTACATGTTGCTCCGATTTAGCGTAATTGTGCACTTCATGCATAAAATAGTTCGTGAACTATAGCCAGATCAAAAATTCACTTTCTTTTCACCATCTTGACAATATTTTTATCTAGCGAATAAAATGAAAAAGCGAAAAAATATGCAAAATCGTACATAATACGTTTATAAAATTGTGCAGGTTGCTAAGAATCTATATAAAACAAAATTATGTCCTTATATAAGATCTTTTTTAAGCTTAGAAGAGAACAACTAGATAAATCAAAATTTTCAGATCTTCACAAGTTCGTCTAAAACCGAAACTACTTGCGCAAAATAAATACTCACATAAAAAATCTTTTGTTGTGTATAGATCTTGTTGATATTTGAAGATTATCTTGGAGCTTATATTCTATTATAGTTATATTCATGTGAGTTTATTTCAATTTCAATTTATTATCTGTGTGTTATAATGTTAAAAAATAAATAATTTTCTACATAAATGAGTTGATTTATTGATCGTAATTTATCAAAATAATATGTAACTCAATTATATTTTTCTTTAGGTAATTGACTTTTCTTTCAAGGTTGCTGTACTTACTACAAGTAATCTACATTCGCCATTCTTAATTTCACCTGAAAAGACATTTTTAACTATTTCTTTCAGGTGTAATGTTTAAATAAATATCCGGCTCTCTTTATGCAGCTTTTTGGATAAAAAAATTGGTTATTCTCTACTCGAAATAAGCAGTATTTTATAAATCATATATTTTGTAATGAAAGTTTAAATAAAATAATAGGGGAGAGTAACAATTTTAGTATATAACGTCCCAAAAAATTTGAGTACGGCTTTCTTCACTAATGATTGCCGGGGGGTTGACGTCAAGTTAGATTTATTTATTTCCTCCCCACTACATAGTAATAAAGTTGGTCCTCGCTTGTCAAAGGTGCCGCGCTTAAGTGTCGCAGCTATATTTTTCTTTAGGCTATGACTATACTGCCCGCAGACATGCGTAGAAAATATTGCGCTTTAATCCTGCCATATTTGGCATCAGTGTTGGCTTGTTTACATGTGCGTGCGTACCGGCAAAACACGTATTCATGGATTTTTTATTTTATTTGGTTTTACTTTCACGTTAAGGTGTCATTTTATGTTGGTTTGGTCAGCAGGCATATAACATTTCTCGAATAGGCTCATATCCTGCAAAAAAACGTTAAAGAAATGTAAGTTAGATAATTTATATTATTTCAGAACCGAAAAACAACTTCAGGAACTGGCTGATAATCTGGATTTAGGTTATTCAGATATCTAGGATGATCTGCTAACGAGGGACGATGAACTTGACCAAAAGCTGGAATGGAATTTGGAAGAAGAAATTCTACCGCTCGACGATAATAATTTTGGCTTCGAGGATGATGTCCCTTTCTCCAACTTTGTTCCAGTACGAAGCTAAAAATGGATGCGTAATAAAGTATTTGTTCCTCCGAATCTCCAGAATCCGTAAATTACAATTATTTGTTGAAAAAGAGTATTTTCAAAAATATATGGTCCATAACTTTTTTGCTAGCATTCCTATGTTGACAAATATGAGAGAACTAAGCGTTACGGGACATTCATTGGAGACTTCTGCGACTGACATAAAAAGCTTTCAGGTTGTACATTGCCCATTGGAATTTATGCTTTATCACGTCTTCTAATGCTTTGGGCTCAAAAGAATAAGGTACCTACAGTTTCGGATAACATCATAAAAAAATTTTCAAGGTACGGTCCCGTCTGAAGATTGTAGATGACAATATGGTTTCCGCAGAAGAAAAATCGAACTATAGATTCTGGAAAGTGAGATCTTTCTTAGACAGAATACAGCGCGCATGTCGCATGAATGAGAGATCCCCCAAGTCTTATTAAGGGAGGCAGTTTGTACATGGTAGACCAAACTAAGAAGGGCTTAAAAATTTCATCATGACTACACTCACTGGGATCCCACTAGATTTATTTTTGTACGAGGATAAGGTTCATCAGTGCAATCAGCATTATTAGTGTAACAAAATATTCGCTACATGGTTTTCATATTTTAAGATTATTATATTACAAAGTGATTTTTATGCAGATTTGGATTTGGTAATTGGGTGAGATTTCGATAGAATTTAGATCTTTTATACATAGGTGGAGCTGCCATTAGAATTTTAAGCGTATTATTTCTACTTCGTTTTCTATAAAAATATTTTTATTATACTAGCCTTTGGATCGAGGGCGATAGAAATATCGTAATCTTGATTGATAACCTCCCCCCTATTCCTTTTGACGCGTTTTGGACCGGTATTAAAATCGAACGGCCAAGGTAGCTTTGTCTTCGATTTAAAGTCAAGGTGAGAGCCCATTTTTATTTTTGTCGGATGTGATTTGTTTTTTGCACATTCCGCTTTAAGTAATCGAATTTATTTCTCTGTTTTGTCTTATGATAATTTTTCAGATTATAAAGGTATTATCGAGGCTATGATCTAGTCAACAATATTTTTAGTTAGATTTCTAATATCTAGATTTATAAATTGGATTCTTTATTCATCCTGGCCATCTAGGCACTTTTTATAGGAAATTGTTGAGTAAAAGATCTTATTGGTCCCTTTACTGAATATGGTTTGATATATTTATCGTGAATTTCGTTAACTTTTACAGGATTATTTAACTGCGTAGTTGAAGTTAGCAAGGAGAGTTTCTAACTAACCTCACTTTATTACCGATTTCTGTTGGTTTTTTATGTTTTTAGCTAATTCTTGGCTCCAATCCGCCACTCTCAAAAGTTAATTTACTTGACACAGGCCCTTGCCAAATTTGGGAAGAGACGGATGGGTAGCCAATAGACCTTCAGTTCACTGCCGGTGGAGAATTTGAGAAATCCTACCTTCTCAGAGTCTAAGGTCAGTTTCTCTTTTATTATTTCTAATTTATTTACTATTTCTAATTTATGAAATATTGAATTTCTTTGAGAACTCACCTCGGATTTTTATTTCTGCTCTCTACTGACAGTCGACGGTGAATTTATATTTTTGCTCTTTGTAAACCTAGCTCCTTGCTAAAGTTTTAACTAAATTTGCTTTGTTTATTTTGCTTGTGGCTCGGAATGCTCACCTTGACGAGAGATCTGAGAAAAATTGACATTTGGTGAAATGTCGATCAGCTTTAGATTATGATCTTGGCACGTACAGTTTCCTCAATGCATAAATTTGACTTGGGCAGAATCTGCATAATTATTAATTTACAATTTTGAAGTAATCATATTTTTCTATCAATTTTTGACTAGTATTT
Organism: Pissodes strobi; assembly: GCA_016904865.1. Taxonomy (NCBI): domain Eukaryota; kingdom Metazoa; phylum Arthropoda; class Insecta; order Coleoptera; family Curculionidae; genus Pissodes; species Pissodes strobi. The sequence goes on along the minus strand of JAEQML010065070.1, from coordinate 2,445 downwards.
TCCTTATTTTTAGAACTTTCCCTTAAATAAACTTTAGTATATTTGAGTATCAGATTCGTTGACGAATGTTGTATATTTGATCATAGTTTAATTCTACATTTACGAATATTGTTTTTTTGATCATAGATTTAATTCTTAAGTGATAGAATTTGATATATTTTTTTGCTGCTATTGTTTAAATCACTGTTCATTATTTTTTATTTCTTCTTTTGATATCAATCAATATGCTGGTCTAAAACAAGTTTTTCTGTTTGCATGTTCTCACGAAAATTGGCCGAAGAGCTTGGATAGATAGTCAAGCATCAACCGAGTGTACCATTGCAGCATTAGACGTATCAGCTGTACAAGACGTTTTTTTATAAGACCTCTGGTGTGGTCCCCATAAAAGCCTAACAAATAACAGGCAATTGCAAAAAAGGGACGAGGTGAAGAGACGAGTGTCCAACCTAAGTTGAACACTCGCTAAGTATTCTACTTGAAAACCTAAAAATCGCTGTAAAGACCAGATTCTTTAAGTTTTAACTAATTTCAATTATTGATATTTTAATTGTTTTCATTTTCTCTAAAAACTAACTTATTTATTTAATTTCTCAACTCTAGAAGAACTCTGTTCAACAAAGTTGTGATTTAGACTGTTCATTTTAACTATATTTATTTAAATACTTTACTGATAGATATTTTACTTCAAGTCCACTGATAGACTTTCTTTTCTCGCGTAAAATTTTCCTAATTGGAACAATAATAGCGAACAAAGTCCCGAAAAATACGGTATCTGACAATGAGCCAAAGAAGAAAGAGAGAGGGAATTATGATCAACTTGTCCGAGATGATGGAAGAATTATGCTCACAGAGTGGTTTGATAATAAACCTGCAATCTTTGCATCTTCATGTATGGGTGAGGAACCCAAAAGTGCCTTTAGGCGGTGGTTTAAAAATGAGAAAAAGCTTCTCGACATAAAACAACCAGCCATTGTTAAAAATTACAAAGCATTTATGGGTGGAGTAGATCTTTTGGACCGCGTAATTGGAAAATATCCCATGAGAAATCGGTCTAACAGATGGACAGTCCAGACCGTTTTCCATTTTATTGATTTTTCCATAGCAGCGTGTTGGCTTGGGTACAGGGAAAATGCCAAAGCTGCCGGCTTACCTAGAAAAGAAATAATGGAATTTCTTGATTTCAAGCTTTCTATTGCCAAATCACTGATATTAGAAAATCAGGAGAAAGAGGACATGGAAAGTGAAGCATGATGAATGAGGAAGCAAACGACGAGGGGCACAACCTATTCCTGAGAAATGTTGGCGTTAAGCAAACACACATTTGGTGTAATTCATGAAAGACAAAACAAAAATCTTGCTCCAAGTGCCACTTACCTAACTGCAACAAACAAAACAAAATGTAAAGCACACGGTGTCTATATTTGTGTTGTAGCGTGGAAAGAAATTGTTTTACAATTTTCCATCAATAATTTTCCACTTTGTTTTTAATAAATCATATTGTTTTTTTTTTGTATGGACATGGACCCAAAGTATCAAATATGATACATGATATTTTTTTCAAAATGTAATACAAATTTTTGAAAAACGCATTGTCTTTTGGTTTTTGCAAGTCCAAAAGACCACTTTATTAAAATATTAGCAATCAAATCGATGCTTATTATACCTGGGTCTGCAGAGGTTTCTACAAAAGATTTTTCTGCCGCTGAGCATTTTCATGAATATAAAGTGAGTTTATTGAGCGAAAATGTAATGTTTTTCTGAGGTTTGAAAAAAACGTACCTTCTGCAAAAATATACTGATTTTTTCTTATTATATTTAAAAAACGATAAGTATGACATTTATTGCGATATCATTTTAACTTGGTGTTTAAGTTTTAAACACCCAACATTATCAAAGTAACTCCGCTTATAACTTTTAGCTAAAATAATGATTTAAATCATACAATACACATCAAACTTCGCATAATCATGAGAGTTTGTGATCTTCACACGTGTCGCTTACTGTAGCATAGTGTTACGACTGCATCTAATATATAATATCATTAGTGTTCCTATATTTCCCATGAATTTTCACAAAAATCTGCAGTTTTAATCAATTTCTCATTATTGATAAACAGCGCATGTAATTAAAATAAAGCCATTTACCCTAAATATATAACCCATAGCCATTCGTTTGTAAGCCGTATTATGTCAGTTCGATACAAAATTAGAACTCGCTAGAAATTTTGTTGGATCGATACCAAAATGTATCGAATCTGCCTGAATGACATTATAAACCCATTATGATGGAAGGAAAATACGTTTTGTTCAAAAAGAAGTATGCTTACTCAAAAACTTGAAATATTTTAAAAACTGCAATATTTTTTCCGGAGCATTCGCTAAAAGCTTTGTAATTTCAGCAGGCGGCACATTCATGATTGCAATAACTACTCATATATATATATAT
>JAEQML010065069.1:0-21374 GCA_016904865.1 Pissodes strobi | reverse complement strand
CAATCACTGTGATTAAATAACAGTTCGCGATTTTTTGCTCATCACTATTACCAGAAATAAGACACAATAGTTATTAAGTATCACGTCGTGTTTTAGACAAATAATTGTTGAATTTTTTGCTCATCATCTATATTTATATATAGGGAGTATCAATTATCACTAACGATAAAAATCATCTGTATGTTCTTAAATCGTTTTAAAAAATGGTTTTGAAAATTAAGGGCTTCTTCGTTGTAAAAAAAGGGTTTAAAATTTTTAATTCGATTATCCAAATTTTGTTTTTGCAACGGTTAATTCAGGAGTCTCACGAGCAAAATGAATGTTAAGCGGACGACAGAAACGCGTTGATGAGGTCCTGCAATTTTGCCATACATGTATTTCAGGTTATCGCTATTTTTAAAAATTAATCTAATAGGGACGAAACTAGTAAAAAATATAGAAGCATCAGTGCAGCTGTTGTTCAAAAACACTTGCTTATATTCTGACTATCCCAAGGTAATATCAAAGCCATATTTACAAATTAAAAGTAAATTATAAATTTTTATCTGCCGATTCAGCCAAAGTATTTATTACCTCTCTTTATAATAATATCAGTCTTGCATCAGCAATAATGATTCTACCGAAATTTCAGCTTCAGTTTCACGTTTCACTTACTACAATATTATATTATGGGATTAGGGGTGGGCGACAATAATCGATTATTCGATTCATTTTTAAGAAATTACCGATTAATCGACTTATCGATTAATGTTTCAGAAAATATCGATAATCGATTATTTCGATTAATCGATTATTCAGTTATTTGCTAAACTATTAAGCGTTTAATCGATTATACAATTTCTTGCCCACCCTTACCGATGACTTTACAACAGATATAGCTTTTAAAATTCCAATTTAATAATGCGTTGCGTTAAGGGTAATTTAAATGACATTTGAAAATAGTTTCAGTACAACATATGAAACAAAAAAAAAACGGAGAAACGTAAATGCTCAAACAAGACAGCAGCAGGGAAAACTGCGCACGTTACCAATTTAGTCAATAAGGGATCCTCATTTCGACGCTCCATTTTCTGATAATCTGGCTTCAGTTGTTGCACAATTAAGTATAACACCAACACATAACCTCAACGGAGTGTTAGCACGTTAGCAGTATAGAACATCAGTCTTTATCTTTTTATTATGTATTTGGGCAAAACTATATGATAAGAAGGATCACTCTCCGCGGCGGCATGTCAACGGTGTGTCTCCTTCCCCGCGTGAACACTAGCAGAATATCGGCAGGCGATGATACAAATAAAACAATCATGTTGGCAGACGACCTTTGACGCGGCGGCCATAGACCAGCTCATCCTTTTGTCAGATTAATTTTCACACCTAAATTCTATAGTCGAGTCAATATTCGATATAACATAATATCGCTATTTTTTAGTTGTGTTGTATTACAAAATAGGAATGAAGTATACAGTAAAAATATTGTGCGAAACCTTTAAACAATTTTAAAATCACCCAAAACGCCAAAACTTAATTAAATATTAAAAGATGGGGCAACTTCGAGCAACATTTTCTGCTTGATGTCTTTTGTCAGAATATTAGTATTCGGAAATATGGTGAAACCATTAACACAAAATCAAAATCAAAATCTTTTAAATATTAGTTATTACATACCTTGAGTATTGTTATCAATAATAACTAATTAAAAACGTTAACAGATTTTTGAAACAGCCAGTTGAATACAAACTTTATCAAAATATTTATTTGGTGATAATAATAAAAAAAACATAACGTAAGTTTGACAGGGCGCTGCAAACAATTCAGAAGATATCAATTGTGTTTTTCCAAAGCCAAATAGAGTATTAGAGTGCTATAAATAATTTCGTCATAAATTTGATTAAATATACCGCAAACGAAAATATCGTTTATGACCAGCTTTTATTTAAATTCAACCTGTGTGCGGCGAAGTTCGTCGATCGTTACCAGGCAACGAAGAAAATAAACGACGATTCCTTTGTAGGGCTCTCTTGCCATTGAGTGGTCCTTCTTGTCGTAGTTAATATTCGCTGGTTTGGGCTTAAAGCTGAATACTCACATGCGCGAATTTCGCCTTTTTTACATAAACACTGTCATTTCCAGGTTTAATTATTCGCGGCGAAAAATTTTAACTTCGGCGGCGAATTCTTTATATGAAATGGATTCTAATAATTATCATTTTTATATATGTAGGTTTCACTATGCGATGTACCTTTTGAGTGTTTTTGGTAATTATTGCCTTAAAAGCAAAACACTTGCACTAGCCAAGAGGCATCAAAGAAAACAATCGTGTGTCAGAACTATATTTTTGCAAAGAAAAACACAAGGGGATTTTCACAATTTAATTGCGGAGATGCGTTTAACTGATACTAGTAAGTTTTTTAATTATTTAAGAATGAGTCCAAATCAGTTTGACTTGCTCCTACATACATAAAATAGATCCGTTAAACAATAACAAACCGTCTCTGTGTTGGTTTTGGCGACACAAAATAGGCGGAATTCGCAAAAAAGTTAAAACTGTTCTAACTTTTGAACGAATATTGGCAGACGAAATTTCGGGTTTCATATAGCTGCATTTACATTCAATTTGAAGTCCAAGTCAAAGTGCAATTCGCAAATATTACCAAATTACCAGGTTACCAAATTATACGTATGGAATGTTTTATTTTGTGCACGACACAAGGAGAAACGGTATAGTATTGCGCACCGCTGCCGGGCTGTGACGTAGTTTGCGTAGAGTCTCAGACATAGCGCGCATTTAAAATATACTCAGTGACATTAGAAGTGTTACACCCAGAAGGAATAATGTCTTGAACGTGTTTTTTTGGCAATGTGGTGGTCTTACATAAAGAATGAAGCGATAACATTTGCAAGGAATTTTATTAACATGTAATCCAAAAAAAAATAATAATGTGTTTGGCGACCCCGTAGCTGAGTACACTCCTGTACACGTCTAGCCATCGACAAAATGAGATGGTCGATGTCTCCTTGTGGCACCTCGTTCCAAACAACTTGAACCTCGTGGATTAAGTGTGCCAGAGTCTGTGGAGGATGGGGCAAATTGGACAGTCTTCTCCTCATCATATCCCACACATGTTCGAAAGGATTTAAATCGGGCGAACGAGGTGACGACCACGGCAAAACATTAACGCCAGCATCTTGGAGAAAGTCCATAGTTCGACGAACAATATGAGGACGTGCGTTGTCTTGCTGAAAAAGGACGTGTGGGCGGCCATCTAGATAAGGCATTAAAGTGATTTGTAGAACATCCTCAACATAACGTGCAGCTGTCATACTGCCTCAAAAAACAAAAGGGGTGATCGACTACCATAAGCAATAGCCCCCCAAACCATAACTCCAACAGTCCTGTGTAGATGCCTCTCAACAGCAAACCCAATATCACATCATTCTCCACGGTGGCGTCTTACCCTTCTACGACCATCGTGCATACCTAGACAGAATCGTGATTTGTCGCTGAATATGACGTTACGCCATTCTGCCTCCCAATGCTGTCGTTCTCTGCACCAGTTCAAACGTTGACGACAGTGGTCCGGATTGAGAGGAAGCACTAATCGTGGACGGTATGAAAAGAGACCAAAGGCTCGAATGCGGCGATATAATGTGCGCATAGTAACAGGTCTACCTTCCTCTTCAAACCATTGGTCAGCGACTTGACGCGTTGTAGCAAAACGGTCTCGAAGAGCCAGTTGCCTAAAGCGCCTATCTTGACGCTCTGTGGTACGTCTCGGTTGACCAGTTGGTCTTCTTCGTGTTCCTCTACATTATTCTATCCACACACGACACACACGCATTACCGTCATTGCAGTACAATTAACACGACGGCTAATTTCGCGATAGGATAAACCAACATCTCGATATGCAACAATTCTACCTCTGTCAAAATCGCTAACATGGTGGTAATTTTGATGTCTTCGAACTCCAAGCATTTTGTTACGATTAACACAAGCAGAGAGACTATCAATAACTAAAAATATCTGTACTATTCAGCATTCATAAACCGTTTTTTTTTCACAAAATAAATAAAATGATAAAAGTTTGTGTTTGCAAAAACTGTTAAAGATAAAACGTTGATATTGTTATCATATCATGCTTTAAATATGGTCATTCTGTTGCCAAAAAAATCAAGTTCAAGAAATTATTCTTTCTGGGTGTAACACTTCTAATGTCACTGAGTATATATTGGCTTCATGATAAGAATTGCATAGATTTAAAATCAAGGAAATTTTGAAATAACTTTTGATTTGACAAGTGGTAAAAATGTTTTTTCTATGTGATAAGATGTTTTTCATGTGGAGAAATAATTGTTTATCCAATTATACCAATTATACCTACTACTATTAAATTCAGTTGCTTTGACAACACTCTGCGTGCTCTGAGATTCTAAAGTATACAATTGAAATAAATATACAGTATTTTTTATGTTATTAGTTATTATTCTCACAACGTAGAATCTAAAATGTTTAAGTTATATTTATGTTTCAACTTGTACGCCACACTATGTAGTTTAAAGACTGCTGGGTGATCTTTTCTTTTCTTTCAAAGTCTTAGTCTCCAATAGGTCACTGCTTCTTCTCACACCGTTTTCAGTTGGCACGTCCAAACTATAACTGTCCGTGTCCAAATCCATCATAGCGCTATTTGAAACTATGTATCACTATTTTTTCTTCGTTTTACTATACGAGAAGACCTATCTAAATTACCTTTATTTTTCTTTCCAGGTATATTTAAAGTAGGTACGACATCATGTTTAAGACCTCTCCTAGTTTAATTCAATAACTTCCCTATAAGTGTAGGCTTAGCAAAATAAACGTTCTCAAAATGAACAGAACATGTAAGCTAAAAGTTAGATGTATTGTTTTCTTTTACAAATTAATCACAACCTATCACATAAGAGACCACCTAGTTAGTTAAATATATACCATTCTTAACGTTCATCTCATCTTCCCGTCAACACGCAATGATCCACCTTTTACACAGCTCTTTATTTTTTGGGGAACGAAAATATCTAATATTAGTGCCTTGAGTAGATTTAGTGTAGTTATTACACTTTGCCACAGCACATCCAGGCATTTTGAAAAACAAATAAAACATTCACAGTTAGAAAACCACGATGTAAACTTGTACAAACGTACAAATCCATATAAATCGAATGCAGTCGTCTTGATTTTCTTACGCAACCTACGTCAATGCGCGAACTCGACGAGTTTTGGCTGCCTGAATGGGAATACTACACAGTTTCTCCTTGTGCCGTGATTTTGTGTGTTTTAAATTGCAAGATAATTATAAATAATTTTTAAGAACAATTCCTCGTTGAAATCGTTTTCTTCAATTACAGTGCCTTCAAAAAAATCATTTTCATCAAAGTGGGGTCCTTCAAAGTCCATTTTACATGCGTGCGAATTGTTTGATACAAATGTTAATTTATTCTAACACAAATTTGAAATTTACCTAACCCATAGATAAATTAGACCTAACCTGAACAAATCAACATTAAGATTATTAAGATAAACAAAAATAATCTAACCTACAAATTTATTTTCTGCTTGCGTTTGGCAAGCAGCTTAACAAAATTCACAGTGAACTTCAAAGTCAACTTGGAATTTTGTCCAATGTAAATGCGACGTGCTGTCACCATATGACAAGCAGGCAAATTTCAGCTTGAAGTTGACTTCAAATTGAATGTAAATGCAGCTTATATGAAGGAAAATTTACATTCGCGTGAAAAATGGACACCTGTCAAAAAAAGCGAAATTCGCGCAAGTGAGTATTCACCTTTTTAAGCGATGTGCTTGAAACACGAGCGCTTCGCTTCTAGCACAACGGTGGCGCTGCTGAACCATTCGATATTCGATTATTTTGGCATGACTCGATCGTTCCACGAATGATACTGAAAATGATCAAATCATTTCAATCATTCGATCATTAAAAATTAAACATTAAACCGATTATTTTATTTTGCTGCTCTAGCTCTTCGATCGATTATTCAGCATTAATTGTGACCGATTAGCTAAATCAGCTGTTTTGATATCCTACGAAATAATATAATCATTATTATATACCGTTTTTTTGGGCGCTATTTGATATAGGAATCGGATAGTTTTATTTTTATTTTTTAAAAAGTATTTAGTCAATATATGGTGTTTTTAATTGGTTGTATTGTGCAGTGGACTAATTGTTTTTAACTATAAGTGCCGGCAGTGCGTTTATTTGTATAAGCAGAAAAAATACAAGTTTGTGGATTTTATGTTAGTTGTAAATGTGTGTAATATTAATTGTCGATAACGTACCTCATTTTCTAAGATATAGAGGTTGCAAAACTTAAATTTTATAGGATCTGCACAGTGTACATTGTACATCTTAAAAAGTTACGTCTTAGTTTTACTGCTTGATCTATAAGTTATAAAGTTAATAATAATTTAAGGCGTCAAACGACAAATTACTGATATCTAATATTTCGCTTTGGTGTCAAAATACACAGATAAGAAATATTAGCAAGATGTTATTTCGGTGTTATATAATTCTAGTTGAACTTCTTTTGGGCTAAGTTAAACATAAGAATTACAACCAATATATAAACATGTTTCCTTTTCAAATAAAATACCTAACAGTTATAATCCATGTTTCATTCATCCTATCATCATAATATGAATTTTATTTCTTACATTCAATTGCTCGACGAGTGAATCAAATATCGAATCAGATCGGTATCAATAAGTTGATTTGCTTATCGATATCGATACTAACTAGACATCCCGAAGCGTTGCGACTCGCGAGTTGTGGCAATCGATTGATACCTTTGACAAGGGAAATAAAATCTTCGTCTTTGATTGATACTTTGAAGTGATTGAATTAAAATGATCGAATCATTCGCGAATGACACATCTCTAACCTGGAACTACACGCGGCACGCGCCGCTTTTACTCGAGACTCGAGACGTTTTAGTTATTGTTTATGTCATATATTTAATATGGTTTATGTCATAGAAAAGTGATTTATATATACACGAAAAAATCACTTTTCTATGGTTTATGTGCTCTTTATACAGGGTGTCCGGTAAGTTCGGGGCAAACTCTCGGGAACTTATAGGGGATGTCAAAATAAGTCTAGTGTTTCATATAACTTTTTTCCCTACAGCGCCTCCTAACTAGAGATGAGCAAAACCGCGATTTTGCAATCACAGCTAAAACTGTGATTGTGATTTTTCAATCACTGTGATTGCAAACTGTGATTGTGATTTGATAATATGGTATTGGTGAGTCGGATTATTAGCATCACAATATGGATAATCGAAGTTTTAAGGAATTTGGGTGTAAATTGTTTAATTGTGGAATAAATTTAATAAATAAAACAATATTATAAATTATAATTAAACCTGTTTTTTTAATTAAGTAATTATTTTCAAGTAGACTTAAAATATCAAAATTTTCTATTTACCAAATTAAAAAATCAAGTTTAATGGATTTTGAATAAAATATTTTTATTCATTAACAAAATAGAATTTTGTGTACATAGTATTACATAGGTACTACATGGAATCTAAAAAACTAAAATCAACAAAATTTAATAAAAACAGAAACTTAAATAAGTACTCGTTAGCAGTTATCCATTTATACGGACAAAATTTATAAAAAAAAGAAACAAAACGAACCTATACCTACAATGGAACTAAGGAATGGACTATAAGGAACAATGATTTATTTCATTTAATTTATTTGAAAAAAACACATTATTTTAATGTTTGCAAACATTTTTTGAATTTGTATTCAAAAACAAAAGCATCTTTGCTTTTTTGGCGCTAAGTCGGCTTCGTCTGTCGGATAATATTAAACCTGCCTTTGAAAACATTCTTTCACAGGGAACTGATGTCGCACATGCACTCAGCCTCTCTTGTGCAACAATGGAAAGGTGTGGGAACAAATAATTATTAGCCTTCCACCATTTAAGTGGGTCTTTATTCCTAGGAACGCGTTCACAGTCTAGAAATCTTTGAACCTCCAAAATGGCATTGGTTGTGGAAGTTCCCACACCAATTGGTTGGTAGTGTTCCGCGACCCTTTCAAACTCCTCCCAAAAGTCGTCGTCGTCCGTGTTTTTGTTAACATTTGGGTTTGATGCAGCTGCAGCTTGACTCCCACCTCTATGGATACTTTCCTCAGCAGAAAACTTTTCAGCCACCAAGGAAATTACATTTTTTTTTGTAATTTCAACATTTCTTTTCTCCTTAAACGGTATTTCTTTGAACCTTGGGTCAAGGAATGTTGCTATTGATAGTGTATTACTATTTTCTGAGTTCCCAAGTCTGTCTTTCAAAGATTTTTTTAAATTTTCAATGACATTTTTCATACAGTCAGTGAATTGCTTATCTTCAAACTTCCTAAAAGCCGAATTTAAACCATTAACCAAAGGAATAACAAGGGATGCAGTTAGGTATTCCTCTCCTGATATAGTTTTCGTCACACATTCAAAAGGTTTAAGAACTAGGGCCAGTTCTTTGATAATTTCCCACTCCTCTATGGTTAAGTGATGCTTTAGGTCCATATTAATAATTGACATGGTAGCTTTTACAGCTTCTTCCAAGACTATTATCCTATCCAGCATGAAATATGTTGAGTTCCAACGAGTGGCTACATCTTGCAAAAGTTTTAAAGGAGTTTTATTTCCTTGGTTTTGCTGGTAGGATATAAGTTTTGCAGTAGCAATATGGCTTCTTTTGAAGTGTCCTACAATATGCTTCACCCGTGCAATAATATCCTTAATTTCATCGTCTTTCAATCCATCCATAACAACTAAATTAATACTATGTGCAAAGCAACCATAATGTTTCCAACGTAATTCATTATTTACTGCCGCTTTTATATTTGCCGCATTGTCCGAAACCACCATTAAAAGTTTATCTTGTATCCCCCATTCTGTAACCACCCTCTTCAACTCATCTGCTAGATTGACAGAGGTATGTTGAACAGTTAAATTCGAACATTCTAATAAAAGTGAAACCATTTGAAAATTGTCATTTAAAAAATGAGCAGTCACCGCCATGAAACTTTCCATATTAATGGAGGTCCAACAGTCAGTTGTTATAGTCACTTTTTTGGCCGTTTTAAAAACACTTTTGGTTTCTGTAACACACTGTTCATACAAGGCTGGCAACATTGTCTTGGAAATTGTGTGCCTGCTTGGAAGCTGATATGATGGATTGAGTGCAAAGACAAAGTCTTTAAAAGCAGCTTCTTCTACGATTCGAAACGGCTCACACAGGCGAATTTGATCAAAATGTTGGCCAATAATATTAAATTGTTTATATGAAATTAAAATAATTTAAAGTGAAGGAATATGGAAATATTTAACAAAAATTAAGTTTGAAAACATTTTCTACTTCCCCCTCCCCTCTATTGCCTAATGTCAAAATGTATTCGAAGTAAACAGGCAACAAAAAGAATAATAAACAAATCATTGAAATTTAAAATTTAGAGCATAATTTTTAATATAATACAAAACTATTTAAATACTTATACATTATTTATATACAGGGTGTTTCATGGTAGATGGAACCCTAGAAGTATCTGCAGAACCACTTATTTAAGCTATTTGAAATTTGTTATGTGGCTATTGGACCTCCCCAATGCATCTTTTAAAAATATTTTCAAAATCGCAGTGTTGCCAGATCTATACGGAACCTATTGCAAATTTGTTATTTTAGATAGACTACCCTTTATATTATTTTGTTTTTAAATTCTCCGCAAAATTTTAAATAATTTCAATTATCAGAAGATACACTTATCTTCAATAGTTTTTGAGATATAAACAATTGAAAATCGATATTTTCCAACGTTGAAGTGATGCAAAATCTAAACGGTTTTGATTTGGGCGAAACAGTAAACCATAAAAAAGTCAGATAAAAAAGTGTTTCGGCCAAATCAAAACCGCTTAGATTTTACAGCCCTTCAAAGTTGGAAAATGCCGTTTTTCAATTGTTTATATCTCCAAAACAATTGAAGATATGTGTAAAATGGCGCCGTCGTTTTAAACTATTTTTACCAAAATCTTCTCATAAGCTCTAATGTGTCTGCCAAATGCATAGTAAATCCTAATAATACTTCTTAAATTATGATGGACAAAATAAACGTTATCCGGCCATTTTAATAAAGCCCTCCATTTTGAAATTGTTTTCTTTAAATTTGGGGATTGATTGTAAGCATTAAGATATCTAATAAAATGAGGTATTACTCGACCTCCCTTTCAACAAGAAAAAATAATTCAAAATGACAACAATCCGCCATTTTGAATAATTTATGTCCGCAATCTTTGATTTTAAAATGATGGATAAACCTTTTTAAAGCTTAATTTGTTGCCTATAAAATCGGTTTAATATCGTTAAGGATATTAAAACATTTATTTTGTGTTTTTACCCGATATGATTATTTTACGTGAAAATAAATGTAAACCATTTTTTTAAATTATTTATCGACAAGATCGCAAATTATCGCAGGAAGTAAAGGTTAGATCTATCAATGGACATTTCAAATAAAGATTCTAAGCTAATTTAAACGTGGGGTAATGCGGGGAAATATACTTTTTCTCCAAAGAAAAAAAAAGTAGATATTTTTATCAATTATGTAAACATCAAATTTTAGGAAAATCATCATTAAAAAAATTCCGAAGATATTTAATTCAATGTACATTTTAAGATTCTATTTACCACCGACAATAGGCTCCATTACGGTTGTTCTAAATTTTCACAATAACTTACTGGAAAATGGAACACAAAATCACTAATCTTTTAATACGCTTTATTAGAATTGACATAATTCTCACGGAACGTTAATTTTGAACTAAAATATTTGGCAGAGAGTCAATAATATAAATACATGGGTGATGGATTATAATACCCAGGTAACTAGTTAATAAAATTATATATGGGTAAGCCCATAATTTTGAAGTTGAAATTTTCAATTATTGACCACCATTTCCCCAAAATTCGCTTGTGTGCGGCTGGTAGGTATCCGTGAAAAGTTGAAGTAATTTGTCATCGATATTTTTCTTACATTTAGGAGTTACTCGCTTCGGAATGTATGTAGCCATGCTGATTTGACGAACAGTATGAGCATTAGTTTTGCGTTCAGGTTTTTTGGAAGTACCAGTTGTATTTGCTGCTTCTTTTCCCTCTGTCTGCATCTCGGAATCGTTTCCTTTTTCTTCCTCTGCTTCGCTTTCCGAAGCAATGCTTGATTGGCCTGAAGTCGATGCCTGAGACGGCCCTGGCCTTGAAACTGTTTTCTAGAAAAATACCCCTATATGTTAAAAAAAATACAAACATTGTACCGAACTTGAATCTGTAAATATGTGCTTTTCCACAATAAAAAACATACTTTATTACTACACATTATTATTAGGGTGGGTCGAAAAAATGTTCCGTAACATAGTTTTTTTTTAAACGGGTTATTTATTTTGTACCTTAAATTTTTTTTTGAAATTACCGATTATATTATTATTACTCGGAATTAGTCATTAGTCAAGTAAGCGGCGTATATTTTCTTAAAACTGTAATTAATTAAAAAAAAAAACAAATCCAACTAATCCAAATCAATTCTCTTTTTGTCTTCCAAAAATATGATTTTTATATAGTTCTGTGACAGTGGAAAAAATAAAATTAATTATGAACCAAAATACTATGAAGTAAGTTCTTACTCTTCTAGGGTTAGGCAACATAATTTGAAAAAAAAACAACTCGACGACCCACCCTATTTATTATGCTATGCCATAAAAAAATATATATTAATTGAAAAGTAAAACACCAACTTTATCATTATTTTTGACCTTTAAAAACTTACCAAAGTACCTTCATTGTTCCCTTCAGGGTTCAATGACACAGTCGGGTGTTTCACACTCATGTGCTTTTTTAAATTTGAAGTACTTGTCTTATAAGATAATTTAGCAGCACACATATTGCATTTCGCAAAATTTTCGTCTATTTCAGAAAAAAAATTCCACAAGAAACTAATTTTTCTTTTTTTAAACATCGCGCGCTCGATAATAAATAACTGCCTAATAAACAGAAAAATGTAAACTTTTAAAATAAAAAACTGACTGAAGACATCAAAAGTATGATTTTACAGTGATCACGGTAACAGCGATTTAACTACGGCGCCCGCCCTTCTGCATAAGCATAAAAGCGATCAAATCAAACTGCGACAAACTTGCTAAATAATACTAAATATCTATTTTCTTTTCGCTACTGTTCCGGTGATTCACACCGAAAACCTATATCGCGATTAGACGAATACTCGTACGCTAGGACGGTTGCGCCGTTATACATGTATCATGGGTTGCGTCGCGTCGTTGCGACCTCTACTCTCCGCGATCGCGATCAGCCGATCACCGTTTTGCGTTGTTCTTTTCTTCGTCGCACTCGCAGTTAGCAGTCGCGTTTTCTCCGCCTGACCGTGATTCGATGGGTATGGCTAAACCGTGATCGCAGTTTGTTACGGGAACCGGTCACAGGTCGTGATTGCTACTTTTCAATCACTGTGATTAAATAACAGTTCGCGATTTTTTGCTCATCACTACTCCTAACGGAGATACAGGGTCGCAAAGGTATACTCGACAATTCACATTCTTGGTTATAACTTTTAAACCACTCTGTATAATTCAATAAAATTTTGGGATTTTCTTAAGGGGATTATTATCCTTAAATCGACATTGCAATGTGCTCTTTAACGTTTTAAGGATGTCAGAAACGGACTGGCTCCGACACAAAACGGGCGAAATTTTTTACAGGTGTCATTGAATTGCGACGAAAATATGATTTTCAGATACTCCCAAGATTTTACTAAAAAAAAGGTACTCTTCAATTGTTTCGATTAAATCAACCGTTTTCGAGAAAATTTGTTCTATAAACGATCGTTGTAAAAAAAGGTCAATGCTCTGATAAATAAATTATTTATTTCAAATATCATTAATTAGTGAAAAAAGCTAAATTATAATATTAAGTTAACACAAGGAAAATAAAATTGACTAATACTTGAGAACCTATAAGTTCTAATCAAATACGAATTTTAAAAATTATTTGAAGCCATTTGTTCTTTACAAATTTTCTGTAATTCATTGGAGGAAAGGAGCATTTATTCTGAAACATTCAGCTTGAGATTTACCCGATCGAAAAACATTTAAAAAAATTGAGACAAGCGAAAATTAGTTTCAAATTTTTGCGGTAATAAATTGAAAAAAATGCTTTTCGTAACAAGTAGTAGGTTCTGTTTGGTAACAATTGAGAGTAAAATGTTACTTAAGCAGATGTTTAATATGTCCTCCCTGAACTTGAATACACTTTCTTATTCTACGCAGGTTTTCTCGTTGTACTGCAAACAACGTACCAGGATTGTTCCGAATTTGTCCACAATATTGCCTAATCCTTAGAACCAAATCTTCTCTGGTATTAACTGGCGTTGAATAAACTAATTCCTTTAAATAACCCCAGAAGAAGAAGTCCAATGGATTGAGATCTGGGGACCTTGCTGGCCACGGAAAAGTTCCTCCACGATCAATCCATTGTTGGCCAAAAACAGCAGTCAAAAATTGGCTCACTAAACGGTCGAAATGGGGTGGTGCACCGTCGTGCATAAACCACACGGATGCTCTAATGTAAAGAGGGACATTTTCCAGTAGCTCGTTTAAATATTGCTGCAAGAATTGCAAGTAGCGAGCACCATTTAATCTATCGTCTAAGAAAATTGGACCAATAAGATGGTTTCCAATTATACCAGCCCATACATTGATCATAAACCTTTGATGGTGTTTTGTTTGAATATTCGCACGGGGATTCTCTTCTGCCCAGACATGTAAATTCTGAGAATTGATTATTCCATCTCGGGCAAAACCTTCTTCATCCGTAAACAAAATTATGCCCGAAAAGTTGTTATTTTCCCTATGTCGCTGCAAAAACCAGTTGGCATAGTGGAGTCTTGCTCGGTAATCTTCTGGCGACATAGCATATACCTTTTGAACGTGATACGGATGAAGCAGTTGTTCTTTAAGGGTTTCATGAACCACCTGTTTCTCTTTACCGACCATCAATTCTTTCAAATGTTTTTCGATTGGGTAAAACTCGAGCTGGGAATCTTTCAGAATAAATTCTCCTTGCCTCCAATGAATTACACAAAGCCTCTCCGTAAACCAAATGCATGTCAGTGTATTCTGCGAGAGAGTATTCTGCCATAATTAAATTCATTTTTGTACGACTAATAAGCGTTTTTGACAAAACTTGTGAACCTTGTTGTGTCAGTGAAACAACCTGCTTACTAACTTAGAGTTTGTCTAATTCCACCATAATAATTATTAAAGAATACTGAAATTAGAAACTAATAAAAGTTAACTTTTCTCGAAAACGGTTGATTTAATCGAAACAAATAAAGAGTATCTCTTTTTTAGTAAAATCTTGGGAGTATCTGGCAATCATATTTTCGTCGCAATTCAATGACACCTGTCAAAAATTTGGCCCGTCTTGTGTGAGAGCCAGTCCGTTTCTGACTTACTTAAAACGTTAAAGAGCACAGTGTAATGTCGATTTAAGGATAATGATCCCCTTAAGAAAATCCCAAAATTGTATTGAATTATACAGAGTGGTTTAAAAGCTAAAACCAAAAATGTGAATTGTCGAGTATACCTTTGCGACCCTCTATTTCCGTTAGGAGGCGCTGTAGGGAAAAAAGTTATATGAAACACTAGACTTATTTTGACATCTCCTATAAGCTCCCGAGAGTTTGCCCCGAACTTACCGGACACCCTGTATATGCCTCTCTTTAATAATTTAATCTGTTTTGACTTTCTTTGTGTTTTCTGTTTTTTTTTGTGCGCATGGTTTCAATCGTTTCAATTAAATGATATATTGTTGAGAGCCTGTTAAAAACTTAAAAATGAATCCAGCTATTCCAAGTCAAAGGAGGTGGATTAAGAAACAAGTTGGTAGGTAATTAGTAAGATCGAAGTGAAAAATGGGCTTAAATATTAGTTAAATATATGATATTCTATTGCAGCTTTCTTATCCATTTAATCCTTTTAATAATAATAATAATAACAAAATTACCAAACCAAACAAAACTACCTAACCTATAAAACGTTTTGTGCTTCAAGTACAGGGGCAAGGGGAAAGTAACCTGTGTTTCAAACGCGGTAACAGCTGGAACACGTGCGTCGAACATTACTGATAAAAAATGTGATACCTATAGCATTACTGATCAAAAACATTATTATAGACTTGTAAATAGAAATCAAGATAACTTTATTATTGATAACACCCACATTGCAAGTATAACTGGAACAGTTGGTTTGTTATACTCTGGTCCCAAGAACTTTAAACAAGACGTTTATCATTCTTGCTCTGGTCCCAGATAAACCCACACTAGATGAAAAAGATCAGCAAATTCTTCGCCCACCAACTTTAACCTTGACATGGCGGTTATACGCGGCCTGCACCAAATAATCTGGGTATGATTATAGAATTGTTCTTCAAAATTAAAATAGTTGGTCCGCACCAATTAAATGAAAACGTGTTTTGTTGGTGGACTGGTTCAGGAAAAATACAAATTTGCAATAGCCATTCACTTTCTTTTTTCTCAACAGGCGGTGATGGAAATCTTGTGTTATTATGGCTGCTCTGACTATTTTACAGAAATTCCCTTAATACGCTTTATTGTATGCCGATTTAAGATTATTTTAACATTGAAAATGTTTCTGTTATCCTAATATAGAGCCTCAAATAGTGAAAAAGTACATGCTACATTTGCCACATGACGTCATTCGCGTGAGAGATCGTGTTAGTTTGTTTATTTAAACTTAAATTTGATCACAAGGTGTCGAAATGCGTTCAAATGACTAAAATAAATTGAAACTAACTGAAACTAACCGAAAGGTGATTGAACGACTTACCAAAACTAGCCAAAAGTAACCAAAAGCACCAAAATGGGCTAAAACGTATCGGAACAGGTTACAAACATTAAAATAGGTTAAACTAACCAAAACGAGCCAAATTTTAAGGACTAACCAAAACTAACCAAAACATTAAAATTGATTAAAACATATCGGAACCGATTCAAACGACTAATATAAATTAAAACTAGCTAAAAGTAACCGAAAGTTGATTGAATAACTAACCAAAAGTATCCAAAAGCATCCAAAAGCACCAAAAAGGGCTAAAACATATCGGTACAGATTTAAGTTGTATTTAACTGAAGTCTGGCGACTATCTTAAATTGACCAAAAACATTTAAACTGGTTATAACGTATCGCAACCGTTTCAAATGACGAAAATAAATTGGAACTAACTGAAAGTAACCGAAAGTTGATTGAATGAATCACCAAAACTAACCAAAAAACTGAAATTGGTCATAACGTATAGGAGCCGGTTCAAATGACTAAAATAAATTAAAGCTAACTGAAATTAACCGAAAGTTGGTTAAACGACCAACCAAAAGTAAATAAAAGCACCAAAAAAGGCTAATTTTCAGTTAGTTTTAATTCATTTTAGTCATTTGAACCAGTTCCGATACGTTATACCCAATTTTAGTGTTTTTGGTTAGTCACCAAAATTCGGTTAATTTGTATTAGTTTTAACTTACTTCCATAGTTCTAATCTATTTCGATACGTTTTAGCCCGTTTTGGTGCTCTTAGTTACGTTTGGTTAATATTGGTTAGTCATTCAATCAGCATTCGGTTACTTTCAGCCAGTTTCAATTTATTTTGATCAATTGAACAGGTTCCGATACGTTATAACCAATTTAAACGTTTTTGGTTAACTTTAGTTAGTCGCCAAAATTCGGCTAATTTGGGTTAGTTACTTATTTTAAAACCTTTTATCAGTTCCGATAGGTTTAGCCCTTTTTGGTGGTGTTTATAGCTACTTTTGATTAGTTTTGGTTAGTCACTCAATCAGCTTTCGGTTAGTTTTAGTTAGTTTTAATTTGTTTCAGTCATTTGAACCGGATCCTATACGTTATAACCAATTTCAATATTTTGTTTCATTTTTGTTAGTGGCCAACATTCGGTTAATTTGGGTTAGTTACTTATTTTAATACCTTTAAACAGTTCCGATCTGTTTTAGCCCTTTTTGGTGTTTAGGGTTACTTTTGATTAGTTTTGGTTAGTCATTCAATCAGATTTCGCTTAGTTTTAATTTATTTCAGTCATTTGAACCGGATCCTATACGTCATAACCAATTTTAATGTTTTGGTTAATTTTAGTTAGTAGCCAAAATTCAGTTAATTAAAGTTAGTTTTAACTTACTTTAAAATATTTTTAATATGTTCCGATATGTTTTAGCGCTTTCTGGTGCTTTTGGTTAGTCTTGGTTAGCCGTTCAATTAACTGTCAGCTAATTTCAGTTGGTATTAATTTATTTTAATCATTTTAACCAGTTCCGATACGTTATAAACAATTTTAGAGTTTTTGGATATTTTTGGTTAGTCACCAAAATTCGGTTAATTTGGGTTAGTTTTAATATTTTTAATCTATTTCGATATGTTTTAGCCCGATTTGACGTTTTTACTTACTTTTGATTAGTCGTTCAATCAACTTTAGGTAAAATTCAGTTAGTTCCAATTTATTTTAGTCATTTGAACCGGTACCGAGACGTTATGTTATAAGCATTTTTAATGTTTTTGGTTTGTTTTGGTTAGTCACCAAAATTCGGTTAATTTGGGTTACTTTGAACTTCAATATTTTTAATCTATCTCGATGCGTTTTAGCCCGTTTTGGTGCCTTTGGTTACTTTTGGTTAGTTAGTCGTTCAATCAACTTTCGGTAAAGTTCAGTTAGTTTTATTATATTTTAGTCATTTGAACCGGTTCCGGTACATTATAAGCAATTTTAATGTGTTTGGTTTGTTTTGGTTAGTCGCCAAAATTCGGTTAATTTAGATTAGTTTTAACTTAACATTTGTATTGTATTTTGATAAGTTTTAGCCCGGTTTGGTGCTTTTAGTTACCTTTGGTTAGTCATTCAATCAACTTTCGCTTACTTTCAGTTAGTTCCATATTATTTTAGTCACTTGAACCGGTTCCGATACGTTATAATCAAATTTAATGTTTGTGGTTTGTTTTCGTTAGTCACCAAAATTCAGTTCGTTTTGGTTAATTTTAACTTACTTTAATTTTTGTAACCTGTTCCGATAGGTTTTAGCCCGTTTTGGCTAGTTTTTCAATGTCAACATGCATTTTTAGATTGTCAGACATGCAGAATAGATTGGTTAAAACAAAAGTTCCGATATCATAATAATAAAAAAAATTCCCATATGTGGCCAATATTCTGGCGGACACTGTATAACATTAGTTGGATTTAAAAATGATTTAACTATAACATTGTATATGCCAGTTTTCAGATTTAATTTAATTTCGAGCTCATTCGAATTTAGAATATGCAATAATTTTGGAAATAAGAGCCATGACACACACAGCGGTTTTTGACGAATCGGCTGCCGAGTCGGCGACCATGACACACACAGCTGTTTTGGCCGCGGCGCGGCGCATGCATCATATGACGTGCCGAGGCTGCTAACAAGCAGCGACTCGTCATCGTCAATCGCCGCCGTGTGTGTTTTTCCCCATTTGCAAACTATATTATACGCGCCTAGTCGGCGTCCGACTGGGCAGCCGATTCGGTAAAAGCCGCTGTGTGTCATGGCTCTAAGTGTGCTGGAATGTGCATTAAACAACATCCTATAGGTTACACATATAGGATAGCGGGGTAATTTAAATATTGATTTTTCGCCACCGCTTCTATTAGAACAATTCAAATAAAGGTACATATATCCAGGCATTTTTAACAAAAATAAAATAAAGATTAATTATTTTTCGTAACACTCTCGGACTAAACCAAAAGACTCGCGTGGCTCGCGTTTAGAAACACACTAGAACTTGCCCTGCTTGGGATGGCTGGCCATGCCAGGGAGGCGGAGCTTTAAACGTATTCTTGTTTCATGTGCTAGGTGGGAGGTTTCGCATCTGGTGTGGGTTTATCTGGGCTCTGGTATAAATGACTTTATTACTGTAGTAAATATGTATGTTCCGACGAATATAAAGCTAAGTCAGAGACAATCTGGTTCTGGCTAAGTAAAAAACAAGTGAGATAGCCTGATTGGTTTCTTTCCGAACGCAAAACTTTTAACGGGACACTGCCTTATGTAGAAGTGAATCAACAAACAATAATTATGATATTACTATAATACAGGACTCATTGAACAGACCAGATTTGGTGATATTAATGATTGTTCTGCAACAAGACTAGAAGTAGCAAATCGAAACAAGTCCGTAGTAGATCTAGCTATGATTTCTTTAAGAGATGCAATCAATTTTTCATGGGAAATATTAGAAGATAAGATGCTGACAATATCATTGTAAATATCTCCTATCAAAATATAAATAAATATGCATTTAATACCTAATAGTGGAAGAAATTTCAAGGAAGCCAACTGGGAAGCATTTCAATATAAATGAATTATCAATGCTCAAGGAATGGAACAATTTTCCACAGGAATCTGCTTGGAAATGAGACAAAAGAAAAAAAAACAAAAAAAATTGAGGGAATCTGCTAATACTATAGACACGGATGTGTAAACATATCCTACATCGACATGAATATATAATGCCACCTTAAGCCGCGTGACGCCTGAATATAGGCAACTACTTATTTGGAATTAGTTGCCTATATTCTTGCGTTAGCAAGAACACGTTTTACACTAACGGTTCCAGACAGCCTGCAAAACACAATCTCGTCACAGATACCGTCTGACATGCGTTGTTTAATGTTTACGTTTGTAACGTTTGCTTTAGAATACCTAATAATAGTAAGTACACTTCACGCATAGCCCTTCGCTCGCTACAGAGAGGCAACGAACAGAAACTAACCCAAGGCATGCCCAAAATCAAGAAAACGCTTTTTACAAATAATATAACCTTAAGAAAATAAAAAATTGGATTAAAACTAACCGTAAAAATGAGCCCGAGCGAAACAGCGGGTATAAGCTAAAAGTGTCCTATGTCCTTTACTATACTCTTGAAAATATCTGTACAAAATTTCATGATGATTGGCTGAGTAGTTTATGCGTAAGAAACAAACGAACAAACACATTCGCATTTATCATATTAGCTAGAATTCTTTAATAGTACATACTGGCAGCTTCAATCGACACGAAAATCTAATGCCACCAGGAATAACATCAACCTATGGACACAGCTTATTTACCTAGTAATCTTGGGCCGACATCTTTTGATTTGGGAAAGTCAACAACCAACTTTTTCAAATTTAGAAGAGGGCTATGACTCAATTTTGTTTTAGACGTCTGAGCATCTGAATAATGCTTTTGACAGTTCGTTTACTTTCAAATAATAATATGCTTTTTTATCATCTAAAATCCGTTTTAAAACGATTTTAAATGACAAAATTGTGTAAGAAACCGAAAATTCGGACTTAATAGGACGGCTTCGGACGAATTTGTCGTGGATTTTGAAGTGAAAATTAATTTTAAATTCAACCGTCCATTAAAAATAAGCTGTATTATGGATCCAAATACACTGCGAATATGTTAACTAATAAATAATAATACTTTTGACGGTTCGTTAAATTTAAAATATGATTTTTTATCGTCTAAAATCCGTTAAAAACGATTTTAAATGGCAAAATTTTATATAATACCGCCCTATCGGCTAGAATCGATTTACACAATTACGTCCCCACACTTCCACCCCGCTTACACATTTCCCTCCCATTTTCCGAGGTTTATCTTCATACCGCCGCGTAAGATGCTTACACATCAAAAAACCGGCACCGGCGTCAGTCATTTTGAAAGATTAAGACTAAGACAACTCTGCTAAGACGTTCCCTGCTCTGCCGTCCGTCAGGAGCGACGACAAACGAGCTACTTGACGTCACAACCGGTCCCAGCCAAGGACGGCCCGTTACAAGAATAATTTGAATTATGCAGTTTTTTATTGCTTATATTTACCATACAGAAATAAAAAATTATCTTTTTTGGGAAGTGTGGTTCTTTTAGATGTATTAAATTATGTTTGTGAGTAACATTTTTCTAATTTAATTTTTATGCAAGTTCCCCATTGACCAAAAATTAGAAGCTTTGCGTGCCAAAAGCTTTACGTGCGTGAAGTGCCGCAATCTTGCAATGAATAATGAAATCCATTCAGATCTCTATCCGGCTTAGTTAGAGCTGGGGCGACCCATCCCAGATAAGTTACACCTGATGGATAGAGATACTATTTTAGGGCTCCCTGTATGACGAATATGTACTCCAGGGGGCTCAGATCCTTGCATGCACGGCTTGTTT
>MU193926.1:0-17648 GCA_016904865.1 Pissodes strobi | reverse complement strand
GAAGTGCTCTTAGGCACTAAAATTTACCATAGGGCTAGTTCTAAAGTCAATTTGTAAATAAAACAAAAAGCTTTAGTATTATATGAATATTTTAATAAGTTATTTTACCTGAAAATAACTAGAAGCTCATAAATATACAAAATATAAACAATAAGTGAGTATACGTAGTCAGTGCTACAATATGAACAATATCAGTCAAGGCAAAATATCGACCTTGAAGAATGTGACATGAATAACACTCTTAAAACCTAAAGCATGCATAAACAATTGTAGTACTAAACTAATGTATGGTTATAAACATAACCTTGAAACTATATACAGTTAAATCATGATACAAAGAATAACATGCAGTTAAATGTCTGTTAGAGTTCCTGCGGAACAGCTGCTTATCAACTGTTAGCTGATTTAGCTTTGATATAAAATGCAATATACAAGCGATAATAACAGAATTAGTATTACCTTAGAGTCCACTTATAAGCTAATATGTACACTATTGACGAGAAACGTTCAATGTTCAGGTTATCTTCTAACACTGGGGGGAAGTCACTTTGACAAAACACTTGCTAGGCCTATATCTAGCTTCTATGTACAATGTAGTTCTATTTCTTGCAAATAGGAATGACTGAAGTGTAGTGGTTTGACTGGTATGCAGTTAGTGCATATTGGCATGGCTATTATGAAGCCTTTGTGGCATGCGTTTTCTACACGCAGAAATTATTGTAAAACACGCCTCGCAATTCGCGTAGGTATGCTAAACTAAGTGAATTGGAATAGCACTTATGGGAGACTTTATATTTTAATAAAGCCGAGAGAGTATTGAGAAATTGGGGTTGTAAACGTTTGAGTTTACTTACTTGGGCTGTTGCCTTGGGTACGATTAGTACAGTGTTAGAGAATTGGAGAAACCTCCATGGCTGTGTGCGCCATGAGGAGCGATTTTACGGATCGCGACTTGCTTAAACGAGGGCCAGTTAAGAAGTGATTTCTCGAACGGGAGAAGCTTCGTCTGTCGACTTTTGGCGCGTTAGTTTACCCCCACTACTTCATATTACGTCAGTAAAGGGCAAATAACATAAATATAGAGAAATTGCGTAAAAGCTTAGCAACACCGGTTGTCTAAATTAATATTATGAATTTTAATACAAATCCGGTTGAAATCTGCTGATTAGTTTTCATGAAATTTGAATATTAAAGATGTGAATTTTAGGGAATTTTAGTTTAGGTGAACTGGCTATCCTGTAGGATGCGCTGTGATTGGTCGCCTCCCAGTTGACCTGTGATATCTCTGCGATATCCTAACTTGAGCTTATTCATAGAACCGAGTTTTATCACAATGTTTTATAGCTTATCTGCAACTGATCCCATTTTTCGTTGCAGAGCCACAATGTAACTTTGTTTTTGTGTTTGGGTTAAAACCGGGTGACACCTGGGTTATCAGAGAGTTAGAACCAACATTATCTCTTCGTCAGCAAGAATATAACCCATTGGGATTCTCGGGATATATTTGGCATATAACATGGTTTAGGGAAGTTTTATCAGAGCTCTTGCCCAGGGTCATCTTTGTTTCGTCATAGTTTCATCTCTGAAGCGAAGCACTAGTTCGTCGTTAATTTCTAGTCCCTAGACGTGGAAAATGAATCCAATTAATACCCTTAACGAGGCTACGAAGCTCTCGCCTGCCCATTGCAGCATTGTCGTTGTCGTTATTTTTTAGTATCTTGATCTTGTTGACGTTTACGATTTATGAATGTCGCAACGCGGGTGTAATATTTTTGAATAATAGTAATAATTATTATTCACATATTTGTTGTAGTGTAGTTAAGTGATTGCTGATTTATCGGCGGGAATAAACAAGTCACAAATTTATTATTGTTCTGCACATTAGTAGGTATACTGTGTAAAATTATTGGTAGTGATAGCATAGCATCAGATTGGATACGACAAGGAAAGCAGCGCTTACAAAGGAATATTACCAACGGAATTGTAGAATAAAGATACATTAAATAATGGTATTATATTATATTTTCAATAAAAGCTTTACAAACTATACCTTGAGACGGAAATAATAGTCAGTGACGTCAGTCACTCATTCGAAAACAGACCAACGTGAGCGGCTTAAAGTAATATTTAATATTTAACAATAAATCTGGTATGAAATGCTCGCAAAATGCCGCTTATTCTAAATGCGGACACAGCGTTCTGGCACAAAACGTGCACCGCTGCCAAATTCATTGTGGCCCGTATACGCGCGTTACGCGGAGCATTTGAAGCAGCTGTATTTTAACAGAGGTTCGCGATCGACGGTCGTAAATATACTGATATTTTACGACCGTCGGGCGGAGGTCGCAACGTTGCAACAGTAAACGAGCATGTACCCTGTGAGAGATCTGTTGCATAGTCGCGCTTGCGGGTTTAGGTTATCGTTTTGTTTTAACATTGAAAATGTTTCTGTTTTCCTAAATAGGGCCACAAATCGTGAAAAAATGCATGCTACATTTGCCACATTCATGACGTCGCACAGAGGGTAATTTTTAATACCTAGCAATTATTAAGTGCCAAATTTAATACCGTCCCATCATTAAAAGTAGGCTGTGCTTTCGTTGTCAAGACCTTCTTTGACACATAGCAACACAGAAAATAAACGTCAGTTGTAACAAGCGCTCGGTAATTTCATAAAAAGTATAAGTTTCTCTTTAATTAAAGCTTGGAAAATTAGTGTGATTTTTGACATTCAATAAGAAAGGGCGTGGTGGGGGTTCCATTTCATATTTTCTATTTTAGTCAATTGGCGATATATTTTGCATGTAAGTATTTTTTTTTCTTCAAAAATTGATGTATTTTTCCTTTGGCAAATTCCAAATATACTCTACTTTATTAAAATGACTCTGATAATCTGTTTTTATATAATATGTCATATTTAAAGGTCTCGCAAAGGCCAGATCCGGCTAGATCCAAGTTGATATTTTTTTTATAAAATCTTCGGTTCCCTAGTAATATTTTTAAGTTAAATTTAATTGCCGCAATTTGCCGACAAGAAAGATATATAAGATTATTTTTTTTTAGCAAATATGTCTATACCAAGAAAAGAGCTTTTTAAAGTGTGGTGCCAAGCGAAGCCTTTGGTAAAAAAAAATTCCGCTGTTTTGTCTCATGTTTTACAAAAATTACAGCTCAATGATTGTGGCGATAATTTAATCTTTCATACCGTTAAGAAATTAGTAAAAGATTTTACTAGTAAGTTAAGTGAAAAATGGAAGGATTGTCATAGGACGTTGAAAACATTTTTATCACGTCATCAATATTGGCTAGATGAAAATATTGTTTTCACGAATGTATACACTTCAAAGCATCCTTCAGGAAAGCTTGGTAGACCATCTAAAGATTTTTCAGAGGTTGGTATGCAGTCAAAGAGAAAAAAAATTGCGCCACTCTTGGAGAACTTTACCATAGATCAGCTGATGCTTGCCAGTACTACTAGCCTGCGAAAATCTGGCCTAAGGGATGCTGCCAAAATAGTACAAACTGTCTCTGAAAATGCTCAAAGAGCAACTGAAATAAAAAAACATATATACGCTCCCATTGCGCAACCTATTAAGTATACGCCTGAAGAAGCGCTTGCCTTATACGTAGAGGGACATTACACAAAAAAGTCGTATATTTTGATGCAATCTGGTGCTAAAGAGCGAAATGCCAATATATACCCTTCCTATAACGTAATTAAAAAAGCCAAAGAGGACTGCTATCCAGATGGAGAATTTATATCAATCTCTGATATAAGTGCAGAAGTTAGATTGCAAGCCTTAGTCAACCATACAACACAAAGGCTTGTGTTGCTTCAGAGAAGTGTTTTGGAGCAGAACATATCTGAAGTACAAAGTGGTATTACTGTTATGTACAAATGGGGCTGCGATGGAAGTGCTGGTCATTCCACTTATAAACAGAAGTTTACTAGTGAAGGAAGCGAAACTCGAACAGATTCCTATCTATTTGCTGTGTGTCTTGTCCCCATACGACTGCAAACTAATAAAAAACAAATCTTGTGGAATAATCCTCGCCCATCATCAACAAGATTTTGCAGACCAGTTAAAATTTTGTGCGAAAAAGAGACAACCGAGCTTTCTAAAAAGGAAATTAAAAACATTGAAGATCAAATAAAGGACATTATACCTACGAAAGTGATTATATACGAACAGGAAATTAGTGTTAATCATGATTTCAAGGTAACGATGATAGACGGTAAGATGTTTGGAGTAATTACGGAGTCATCCACGCAAACATGTGGTATTTGTGGAGCAACTCCTAAAATTATGAACCAATTGAATAAAATATGGATGCTTGCCCCGAAGATTCAAAATCTGAATTATGGAGTGTCCACCCTACATGCCTGGATACGATGTTTAGAGACATTGCTCCACATATCTTATCGTTTAACTGTAAGAAAGTGGCAAATCCGGGACAGTGCAGAGAAAGCAATAGTTAAAGAACGTAAAGACAATATAAGGAATAATTTAAGATCAAAAATGGGATTACTTATTGATATTCCCAAACCTGGCTTTGGTACCACGAACGATGGTAATACCGCCAGGCGATTTTTTCGACAGCCTTCTCTCGCAGCTTCAATTACTGGTATTGATGAAAATCTAATAGAACGTTTTTCGGTAATTTTAAGAACAATGTCTTCTGGATATGCTGTCAACATAGAGGCTTTTAGAGTGTATGCGAGGGAGACTGCCGAAAAATATGTGACACTCTATTCGTGGTACTATATGCCATCGAGCATACATAAAATACTTATCCATGGAGCTGACATTATCAAAGCAGCTGATCTTCCTATCGGAATGTTTTCAGAGGAGGCTCTTGAATCTAGAAATAAAGATTTTAAGAAAATTCGAGAATTTAACACCCTCAAATTTTCTCGCGAAAAGACAATGACAGATTTATTTAATTCTTTATTATTTTCTTCGGATCCCCTTATATCCAGTATATCCAAATCTAACTTTTCCATTCGTTCCAGTCGAGAGCCTCTTAGCGATAGTATTATAAGACTATTATGTGACCCTGCACTGCCTCCTTTGCCAATTTCAAGCGAGATAGCTGATGATTCTTATAATAGTGAGTAAGTTACTTGCGCGTATTATTTAGAAACATGTCTTTTCATGAAATGCTAGTTTATTTATTTAGATACTTATATTTATTTTTATATTAATTCTTCAGTATAACATTAGGATACCTTTTTACCGATATTGTTTTTCACCTGCACATTAATTAGGTACATAAATATAAAAGAGATACGCGCACAGAAAGTTGTGTGTTTCAATATTCTTAATTTAAATATCATGTTATTAAGGTCGAATCAATTTTCCAATTTGATTTGTCGAATGTTTTGTAACTTATTTCTAAAACTCGAAAATGTTGGACATATATTTAAAATGCCCGAAAATTTTTAATCAACTAGGTAATTAATTAAATTTAGTTAAAAACCTTTCTCAGGGATATCTTGTAAAATTTCTTAAAGGGTTGTCTGACTATCAGATTTTAACGTTATTATTAACTATTAAATTGCCGTTAATTGCTTTGCTGTTCCACAGTTTAAATCACTTTGTACATTGTATCCCTGACGAGTTCTAAAGCCCCATGTTGAGACCTAAATTTGGGACACCCTGTATATAAAATCACAAGAAATATTAATTTAACATTTCTGTAAGTCTTGCTATGTGTTTAGTGTTGATATAAAATATTTTTGAAATGAAAGTTATATTTTTATTTGCTAGAATCGACGTTTAATCCACTGTGCGTCGTACCCGTGAGAGATCGTGTTAGCTTGTTTATTTAAACTTAAATTGGTTGTAACGTATCGGAATCAGTTCTAAAATAAATTGGAACTAACTGAAACTAACCGAAAGTGTATTGAACGACTATCCAAAACTAACGAAAAGCACCAAAACGGGCTAAAACGTATCGAAATAGATTTAAAATATTGAAGTAAGTTAAAACTAACCCAAATTAACCGAATTTTAGTGACTAACCAAAACTAACCAAAAACATTAAAATTGCTTATAACGTATCGAAACCGGTTCAAATTACTAAAATAAATTGGGACTAATTGAAAGTAACCGAAAAACGATTGAAAATATCCAAAAATAACTAAAAGCACCAAAACGGGCTAAAACATATCGAAATGGATTAAAAAGATTGAAGTAAGTTAAAACTTACCCAAATTAACCGAATTTAGGTGATTAACCAAAACTAACCAAAAGCATTATAATTGCTTATGACATATCGAAAGGTGATTGAATGTCTAATCAAAACTAACCAAAAGTAACTAAGAGCACCAAAACGGGTAAAACATATCGAAATAGATTAAAAATATTGAAGTAAGTTAAAATTAACCCAAATTAACCGAATTTTGGCGACTAACTAAAACTAATCAAAACATTAAAATTGCTTATAACGTACCGGAACCGGTTCAAATGGCTAAGATATATTAAAACTAACTGAACTTTACTGAGACTTGACTGAACGACTAACCAATAGTAGGTAACTAAAAGCATCAAAACGGGCTAAAACGCATCGAAATAGATTTAAGATATTGAACTAAGTTAAAACTAACTTAAATTAACCGAATTTTGGTGACTAACCAAAAAACCTAAAATTAGTTATAGTGTAACGGAACTGGTCCAAATGATTAAAATAAACTAAAATTAACTGAAATTAACCGAAAGTTGATTGAACGACTAACCAAAATGGACCAAAAGCAACCAAAGGCATCAAAGGGGCTAAAACAAGTTGAAACTAACAATTAACCGAATTTTGGCGACTAACTAAAGTTAACCAAAAACATCAAAATTGGACATGACTTATCGAATCCGGTTCAAATGACTAAAATAAATTAAAACTAACTAAACTTAACCAAAAGATGTTGAACCAAAACTAATCAAGAGTAACCAAAATAGACTAAGACGTATCGGAACAAATTAAGAATAAGTAACTAACCCAAATTAACCGAATTTTTGCGACGACCTACATTATTAACAAAAAACGTTTAAATTGTTTTAACGTATCGGAACCGGTTCAAATGGCTCAAATAAATTGGAACTTACTGAAAGTAACCGAAAATTGATTGAATAACCAACCCAAAGTAACTAAAAGCACCAAAACGGGCTAAAACGTATCGAAAAAATTAGGAATATTGAAGTAATATGAAACTAATTCAAATTAACCTTATTTTGGTGACTAACCAAAAACACTATAATTGGTTATAACGTTTTGGACCCGATTCAAATAACTAAAATAAATTAAAACTAACTGAAATTAGCCGAAAGTGAACGACTAACCAAAGGTAACCAAAAGCACCAAAATGGGCTAAAACATATCAGAACAGATTAAAAATATTAAGCTTATAAGGTGAAACGAACTTGAATTAACCGAATTTTGCCGACTGACTAAAATTAACCATAACGTATCGGAACCGGTTCAAATTACTAAAATAATTTAAAATTAACTAAAGCTAACCGAAACCTGATTGAATGACTAACCAAAACTAATCACAAGTAACCAAAAGCACCAAAACGGGCTAAACCGTATCGGAATAGATTGCAAAAATTAAAGTAAGTTAAAACTAATCAAAACGAACCGAATTTTTGCAGCTAACCAAAACTAACCAAAAATATTAAATTTGATTATAACGTATCGGAGTCAGTTCAAATGACTAAAAAAAATTGAGCGAGTCTGGTAGTAGTCGAGACACTGATGTGTAAACATATCCTCTAACGACATCGGTTGTAAAAAAACGACAGCAGCACGTTGTGTTCCCTAGCGGTTACCCATCCAAGTACTAACCCCGCCCGACGTTGCTTAACTTCGTGATCGGACGAGAACTGGCATTTTTAACATGCTATGGCCATTGTTGCGTTTTACCTTGGTTATAGAATAAAAATTAGGTTTAACAACCAAGTTTAAAATAATAAAAAATCAACGCGAACGAAGCCTCGGATAAAAGCTAAAAGTGTCCTATGTTCTTAACTATACTCTTGAAAATATTTGTACAAAATTTCATGATGATCGGAACAGTTTATGCGTGAAAGTTTAAGAAACAAACAAACAAACACATTCGCATCTGTAATATTAGTTAGGATTATTTTATAATACTTACTGGCAGCTTCGGAGTGGATTAATTCACTGCACAAATTCGACACGATAATCTAATGCCATCAGGAATAACATCAATATACGGACACAGCTTATTTACCTAGTAATCGTGGGCCGACATCCTTAGATTTGGGAAAGTCAATAACCAAATTTTGCAAATTTTAGAAGAGGGTTATAACTCAATATTGTTTTAAACGTCTGGGCATCTGAATAATACTTTTGACAGTTTGTTTAATTTAAAATAATAATATGCTCTTTTATAATCTAAAATCCGTTTAAAAACGATTTTAAATGACAAAATTATATAAAAACCCGAAAATTCGGACTTTTTAGGATGATAGCCGTGGCTTCTGACGAATTTGTCGTGGATTTTGAAGCGAAAATTTATTTTAAATTCAACCGTCCATTAAAAATAAGCTGTACTATGGATCCAAATACACTGCGAATATAATAATTAATAAATAATAATTTTGACTGTTCGTTTAATTTAAAATATGTTTTTTTATCATCTAAAATCCATTTAAAATTATTTTAAATGGCAAATTGGATATAATACCGCCCTAGCGGCTAGAATCGGTTTTCACATTTTCGTCCCATTTGACGAGATTTGCCCTCATACTGCCGCATAAGATGTTTACACATCAATAAGTTGGAACTAATGGAAATTTGTTTGAACGACTAACCAAAAGTGATTAGAAATAGCCAAAACGGGCTAAACAGAATCAGAACAGGTTAAAAATATTACAGTAACGTTATGGCTATACATAGTCAAAAGCGGTCTTATCGTGCGGGTCCAAAGGTCACATTTTTATTATTTATTTATTTATTTATTTATTTATTATTTATTATTATTTTTCATTAAATGTCATTACTTTGACAGATTTTACACGCAAAATCTGCCACAAATGAAGTTTTTACTGAAAATTGTGATCTTTGGACCCGCACGATAAGATCGCTTTTGACTATAATTATATTATATTAATAGATTTTCCTATCTAAAAGTGAAGCGTAATTTTTTCGGTTTTGATATCTGCACATTTTTGATGTGTAAACATCTTACGCGGCGGTATGAGGGTAAATCTCGGCAAATGGGGCGAAAATGTGTAAACCGATTGTGACATTATAAGCCGGTGAAGGATTTTTCTCCAATTTGGCCATTTAAATCGGTTTTAAACGGATTCTAGACGATATAAAAGCATATTTTAAATTAAACGAACCGTCAAAGGTATTATTCAGATGCCCAGACTTTTAAAACAATATTCAGTCATGGCCCTCTTCTATAATTTTCCTTCTATAAGTTTGTTTTTTTTAATGGACGGTTAAATTTATCGACAAATTCGTCCGACGCCGTGATTTTTATACAATTGTGTCATTTAAAATCGTTTTTAAACGGATTTTGGATGATAAAAAAGCATATTATAATTTTAAATTAAACGAACTGTCAAAAGTATTATTCAGATGTCCAGACGTTTAAAACAATATTGAGTCATAGCCCTCTTCTAAAATTTGCAAAATTTGGTTATTGACTTTCCCAAATCAAAGGATGTCGGCCCAAGATGAGTAGCTGGTAAAAGAACAAGCTTTGTAGATTTTCGTGTCGAAAGTATGCAGTCTATTAATCCACAGTAGAGTGCTATAGACGGCCTCAATTCTCCCCCTCCAATTTTTGCCCCCTCACACCCCTCCGGTGACTTTGAGATAAACCCCGCCCACTTGGTCTTAAGTGTATTCGACCTTGAACGATATTGGCCTAATTTCACCTTGAATGTCCTCGACATTTTACCTTGAATGTCCTTGAGTTTTTGTTGAAGGTCGCGAATATGACCTTCGGATTGCTTGAAGGTCCTTGGGACTGTTTTGTGGTGTCTTTTACCTTGAATGACATTGAGGTAATTTGATCTTGAATGCCCTTGAGTTTTTGATGTGTAAACATCTTACGCGGCGGTATGAGGGTAAATCTCGGCAAATGGAAAGTAAATGTGTAAACCGAATTTAGCCGCTAGGACAGTACTATATACAATTTTGCCATTTAAAATCGTTTCAAACGGATTTTAGACGATAAAAAAGCATATTATTATTATTTTAAATTATACGAACTGTCAAAAGTATTATTCAGATGCCCAGACGTTTAAAGCAGTAAAAATTTGTAAAAGCTGGTTATTCATTGTCCCAAATCAAAGGATGTCGGCCCAATATTATAAGGTAAATATGCTGTGTTCATATGTTGATGTTATTCCTGGTGGCATTAGATTTTCATGTCGAATTTGTGCAGTGAATTGACCCGCTCCGAAACTGCCAGTGCGTATTATTAAAGAATCCTAACTAATATTATAAATGCGAGTGTTTTTGTTTTTATTCTATGAACATGCTAAAATGTACAGGTAAGGACCATAGCACGTTGAAAAGCTTTTTAAGATCCTTTACCCAAATAGTGCACTCTGTAAAAATCGACCTCTCCTATTGGTCGATCCATCTCGTATTACAATATGTCTTCGTGATGCAAACGATTTCTGTCAAGAGGTCTCTTGGTGTAGATGTTTAGACAACTGGGTCTCACCTGGACGGCTTGGGTTCAAACCCCGTTGCTTTTTTTATTATTTTTTTAAGATTATGTTTCTAAACAGTTTTTTCCTTGATTTTGGGTATGTCTTGGGTCAGTTTGGGTTAGCACCTGGTTAGTTTCCTTTCCTTGAGCCCCCGTAGCGAGCGAAGCGAGCAGAAGGCCGTGCGGATCGGCCATTAGGAAAGGCCGATTTTTATATAGTGCACTATTTGTGTAAAGGATCTTATAATGCCGTTTAAAATGCCAGTTCTCGTTCGATCACTGAAGTTAAGCAACGTCGGGCGTGATTAGTACTTGGATGGGTTACCGCTTGGGAACATAACTTGCTACTGTCATTTTTTTTACAACCGATGTCGTTATAGGATATGTTTACACATTAGTCTCGAGTACTAGCAGACTCGCTTAATTTTTTTATTTATTTTTGCTTTAATTATGATAATGTTTAATAGTATTGCTAAAAATGCATTTCTTAAATTATATAACTATATTATAAACACTCGTGTGTTTGAATTTTAACATTTTTAAACTCTGCTTTTGGAAACTAAATGAATTTCAACGCAAATCGCATTTTTGCGTTTTTATTCATCATTTTCAATTCAACAAAAAATGTGGGATTTGGATACTACGGTCGAAGTTAGAGTTGAACCTCTTATTATCAAAGTTGGTTCCGAAAGTAGTGATAGTAATGATTCTGAATCAAATTCTGATCAAACCTCCGATAACGAGTAGTAATCTTAAAGTTTTATTGATGTTTGATGTAAACTTTCGATGCAACTTTCAATATGGTATTTTATGATAAGAAAAACCCCTTATCATCCATGACTCTTTTTTTCCTAGCCTTAATGAATATTTTACTATTTGTTTGTAGTACAATTTTGTTGCTTATTACTAGATTTAGGAATAATTTTAAATATACGTTTTTTTGCATATTTTAGACTAAAATCATGCATATTTATGTGCATAAACTTTATTTTTTTAAGTGGATATTTGCCTAAGTTTACTTATTACTATTCCATTATATAGTTATTATAACATATTAATTTACAAAGCAATTGTATCCGCCGCTGGAATTTCCCTCTCTCTTCCCTTACCCCTCGAGGCGCGCCTTAAAACTAAAAATGAGTCACTGACTATTATTTCCGACTTGAACTATAGGTACCTATTCTTGATTCTTATTTTAATGTCCTTTTAGTCCAAATTTTAAGAATGTTTTGTGCTTATAATAGTGGGTTTTTAAAAATACTTCTTGTAACAACCATAGATTTAAAAAATCCAAGGCAAAAAAATATAGGTAAGTTAATATTTTTCAGGTCAACTTGCGATAGTGCTTTAAGAGATGTGGCATTTTGACAGATTTTTAGAAAATCTTAATGTTCATTGGAATCGTCTATAATATCTCATAAAAGATACGCATAAGATAGTTTTCACATACATAAAAATCACATTGGATTATTATTTAGGATAGAAAATAAGGGCATTATGTAAATTGGAATTATTGGAATACCACATAATATATACAGGAACAGGGCGGTTTCAAGTTCGAACTTAATCATTATGATATTAGAATCTGTAAGAGATAGGAAGATGATTAAATTGGGGCAAAATTTCGCATTTTCATTCCTAACATAATGCTGTTTAGAAAATTTGAAAATATCGAGTAGTTCCGGAGATATACCGGAAAAGAAAATTTTACAAAATCGTTTTATTTTTTTCTTGGACTTATTTAAAAATGGATTTTAAAATAATTATACATTTTGATTGCCACTTTTTCCACTCTGTCCAATGGTGGTATTTCCAGTAAAAATCTAATGAAGAACCACGTAGTCTCCACGTTTATAAAGTACTCTTGATCTTACTGGGGCACTCTGTACAGGGTATCCCAAATTCCAGGGTGACCATTGGGAGACCGGAAACCGTAAGATATACTAAAATGTTTTAATTTTGGCAAAGTTGCGCATTTTGGTACTCAATAAAATGCCGTGCAGAAATTGAAGAAATTCCGAATACTTTCGGAGATTTTACAAAATGGTCGTTATTAAATTTATGAACCGCCGTTTCATCTCTTATTTTTTCAAATAACGGCATTTTATTGAGTACCAAAATATGCAACATTAATTTAAACATTTTCGTATTTCTCACAGTTTCCGTGATCCTAATGGTCGCCCTCGAATTTTGGTATTTTAACGGATGTCATTGTTATAAAATTGATACATATTAAATACATTGTATGTGATAAAATATATCTGTTTAAGTGACGATTCCTCTCCGTTACAATATATATTGCCAACATAGAACATGTTATGCGTCTGCTTTAGCGCAGAGATGTATATAACGCAACGCTTTCAGAGCGCCTGCTTTATAACTGTTATGGGTGTGCTATACAGATTGCGATGAACCAGAGATATCTCTTGAGGCGGACATTGGATTGTTACTGGACTGCACATTGACGCTCCTGGTGATATAGCTGCGATTTACGAAAGATCGGCTGTTTTATCTCTGAAATATCTTTAACTTATGTAATGGTCAACTGGGCTCGGTCGCCGGGGTTTAGCGGGAAACGCTATGATTGGTCAGATTAGTTTAGGATGCGCGGCCGGCTCCAAATGAGTAAAGGTGGTTATAACAGATGGCGCTAGTAATATCGCCAAGGTTTTAAATTGTTTGGTATGCGAGGACAGTGGCGTGGAATGTTAAACTGTACGAAAATTAAATCGTTAGATTTGAAGACGTGTTCAAAAATGGTTTTTGAACAGTATATTGTATATTTGCAAATTATTACAATTCCCACAATCTTTTTATTTTTCCTGTAGTGATAAATTAAGACAAAATTTGATAGAAATCGCAATTGTTGGAACGGTTGGTTGCTATGGAAATGTATATGTCCATAATAATTATAGTTTGACAACTTATGTCAGACGTTTTATTCCCATGGAGACTAATCACTTTGCTGCCTAGGCAGCAAAGTACTTACTTTGCTGCCTGGACAGAAAAAGTAATACTTTGCTGATTGATATGGGTCTGCAAAATTAATATTTGCTGTCAATCGGAGAAAAAATACTTTTAGTACTACCGCGATATATATGGCAATCAATGTTTAAAGAAGAATTTCCTATAGAATTCGAAAAAGAAATCACCAAAGCTGATTACAAAAAATTTATGACGCTTGATTATCGTTTTTTTTTTTTAAATTATCATATTTCTGCGTTTCCTCGATGTCCCAAATTATGTTTACACAATATATACCAAATATTTTAGAATACCTTAAAATTGCACAAAGTATCAAGCGGAAGTTTTTAATTTTGTATACCGCACTGAAAATTGAAACTCTCTGAATATAGTTCATATATAAATATTTTCGGGCCAATAATCAATTGAACAAATATTTAGATTGGCCCATATTTTAAATCAATATAAAAGTCAGAACGTTGCTGCATTGTGGTGGACATATTTTAACGTGATGCACGTTTGTAAAAAACAAATAAAATCCATATAATTTTTCATAAATCTTCCTACGAAAATTTGTTGTCATATGTTTAATAAGTCAACAAAAATAAAGACACAATTTAGAGTGCATGTTTTTCTTTTAAACAGAAGCCAAATTCAGAGCTTGAAACGTTCACTAGTCTAATTATATACAAACACATCATGACATAAATACATTGCCTACCTAAAATATCGTCTGAGATTACAACTATATAAAATTACATTGGCACATAATTTTCTTTAGTACTAACCATTGCTTTTACATCACTAATAGATAATTGTTTTGTTATATTTATATTTCTTAACAGTGAGAGCCCAATCAATACTATTTCTCCCCATACACAGGGTGTCACAAATTCAACCTATTACATAGTTTATCCTTTCTATGCAAAAGCATCTAAAGTAATAGAATACTGGTGGACTTTTAACTAGCTGTCATAATGTGCAAAGAAGCAAATATGGTAATAATCCAATCAATACCAGTTACAAATTCGAAGCGCAACGTTGATAACGGTAAGAGATACAAGAAAGCTTAAATTAAGGCAAAGTTGTGCACTTTGAATCTGAAATGTATGTTTTTTGAGAAATTACAAAGTTCCGATTACTTCCGTAGATATACGGGAAGGCCGAAATATTGTAAAATCATTTCTACTGTTTCCAGAGTTTATTTAAAGAGGTATTTTAAAATAGTCGCTCCTATGAGAGCCCCATGTGTCGGAGGAAGAATGAAAATAGAAACCCATAAGGCTCCTATGAGAGGTGCCTGAAATATCCAAAACTTTCTAAAAGCCGAATGCAAATGACAGGTCTGCATTTTAAAAAAATAATTTTTAAATAATATAACCCTTTTACTCAATGGTGAGCGTTTGTTGATAGTTAAGTTAAATTTGATATTTTAAATCTTATTAAAAATTGAAAAACGGGTCATTATTAAATATAGAAAAAAAACCGCGAAGACAATAATATTTAATATATTTTACGTAAACATGATTATCAATCAGCGGTTTGAAGGAATAGGTCATGTATTATGATAATTGATAATAAAAGATAAAATCCCAGAACAAGGTAAATAGTGCCATAAAAAACAAAATTATTCTACATTTCAATATGAAAACTTACACTTAGACATTGGATAACATACCACAATGTTTTTGCACATTTACATTATATTTAATTAAATTACTTTACCGTAATAATTCATTATTTCGACTTAATCATCATTTTTTATCAAGTCCGTTAAATCTTTTATTAGACCTTTAATTGCAGTTCTATAATATCTTTGCTTCAATGATAAATCGATAAATTCTTCCACGTTGTCTTCTAAATAATATTTAGATTTTTCCTGGTCGTGTAGAATTTCTTCTCGAAAATCTGAATCGATCTTAGTCACGTAGCCGTAGCTAAATGCCATTGCAAGTGAAGCTGGTTTGGCGAAATTCACATTGTCATAAAATTGTTTTCTGGAAAAAATTTCTTCCGGGTTCAAATTAAAGTGTTTTAAATGCCTTGAAAAATTCTCATAATACAAGTCTAACAATGTCATCAAATACTTGTCTCTAATCTCTTTGGTAGAATTCACAAAGATAAAAAACAGAACTTCATAAGCAGGCGGCATATATCGCAATAGCTGAAAGTCAATTAATACACCGTCTTCCACTGTTTCTTCTTTTCCAAATTTGATCATCATATTGGATACGTACATATCTCCGTGATTAATCACATTTCTCATTGTGTCCGACTTCTTAATTTTGGAAGGAATACTATAGAAGATGGCCTGTAGTTTTGTATTAACTTTTTCAACAGGTATACCAAGATTTTCTGTTAAATCAGGACATTTATTAATGATATAATAAATAGCATGCAAAACACTGTCAAACCACTTTTTGTAATTGCTATCATCGTGTCTGAAAATTGTGTCCATAAGATATTCTGCAAACTCTTCACCAAGCCTAATTTCCTTGTCCGATTGCTTGGACAATATTTCTTCTACGATAAGGGAAGAAGCATGAAATTTAGCAAGCTTTCCTAATATCATTCTGAGGCCATCGTAATTTAAATCAACGTTGGGTTTCAGCCCTTTATAGCCAAGAACGCCAAGATTCTCTAGCACTAAAAATCCATTAATTCTAGTAAGATAGCATTTCGGTGCAAAATCCAGTATACTTTCAAGACCATGATCCCGATATAATGGTAACAGGATGCTATAGAAAAAGTCCTCCTTCTTCCCAACGCCACTTTCTATAATTGTTTGCAACATTTCAGTATTTGCGATTAAATATTTGACAAAAAGAATAAGTTTTTCCATCTTTCCTTCCCTTATTACTGATATCTGGAGATGAAAATACTCTCCCAAATGTCCATTCTTCTCGTCTAAGGGCACAAGTGCGTAACTATCCAAAACATAATCATCAAATGATAACTTATTTCGGGTTGCCTGATACACGTCTTCCTGGTTTATGATGGGGAATTTGAGGTAATTTAGTATGTTAACTACAATTTCTTCAAATCGGGGAGATGGATTGGTTTTGGCTAAATCAGCAGCAATGTTAAATTTTGCGATGGGAAGTACAGTTTTAATTTGTACCTCAGCATACGTTCTACTTATCTTCTCCGATATTTTACTGTTTTGTTGGTATAAGGCGTCA
Source organism: Pissodes strobi (assembly GCA_016904865.1). Lineage (NCBI taxonomy): Eukaryota > Metazoa > Arthropoda > Insecta > Coleoptera > Curculionidae > Pissodes > Pissodes strobi. Next base: position 809 of record MU193926.1, on the reverse strand, counting down.
ACTAAAGATTGAAAGTAGTAGGCTATTAAATAGACGAAATGTTTTTGCCTAAATTTCTCGTTACTGAGTGAAAAGATGTACAAAATAGCATCATAGGCTGGGGGCAATAATAATTGTTGAGCTGTGAGTTCGAGAAACAAACTTTCAGTGCTATCTTCATTTACGTAAACATTACTAGCTAACGACGACCAAATACTATTTACAAGTAGATGTGACTTAAGTAATATATTAAAAGCTGCCTGAAGCTCTTCTAGGGTTCCGGTTATTTTACTTTCTTCAATAGACTTAAAACATTCTAAAGATATAAGATTATCAGTAATATCTTTAAGTGCGTACTCACTCTTGCCTTCGTTATCCTCTTTCGTGTCTAAAATTATCGCCTGAAATTGAGCTAATGTTTTTAATATTGCCTTAAGATGGTCCAGATTGTTTTGGTGAGGTGGCGCAAAATTATCTATACGCTTCTTTTCAAATGCACCATAGATCTCATTTTGATGATTCTCAACAATAAAAACTGGCTGAATCACTGATGCATAATTTCCATATTGCTGAAGGTCAGCGTTTGAATAGTTTAAAACCTTCACAAGAACGTACTGTTGCAAAACGTCCTCACGGGCCACATTCAAAACCTTAGCACTTTCGAAGCCACTGTAGGTATTTAAAGAATATTCCAACCTGCTTTCATCGGAGAGCGAGAACGTGTTCCGCAAAACATCGTTGAGATGTTGCAGTGCAAATGCTTCATGCACTTTCATAACGCAGAATACAACTGATACTGATCGGATGGGGAATAAGTTATCTATAAGTGT